>JAQZBX010001354.1:0-57191 GCA_029593785.1 Cabassous unicinctus
TAAAACACCCAACATTTTTGAACACGGAATTAAATTGCCTTCTTTTAATTCATCGTTTCCATGTTCCTGTTATGGGCATCTGGTCTGACATCAATCATTCTCATTAAGTATCCTTAATAAAGCGAGCACTATTATCATGACAGCCACCTTCCTGAGGGTTATGTGCTTTCAACCCAGCCAGAAAAAAATGGTTTTTGAACAAGTAAGAACAAAATAAAAGACTTTTCCCTATGGTATTCTAGGTATAGGCATTTTACTATGACAAAATGAGAGGGAAAAGGTAAAAGAGCCATGATGAATGATATGTTTTCACTCCTTCCAATTGTTTAAAAGAAGTCTCAAAACTTCAAATAAATGTCAAAGGAAAACTTGCAGGTATAAAGCAGTAGTCTAGTATAGTGTAACTGAAAAACCCTGGGTTTTGTCTTTTAGCCTGTTTTTTTTTTTTAAGAGAAATTCAATCTTTGGCTAATTTGGAAATGAATTTTGTAAATGTGATTTCTCTTCTCATGACATAAAATTTCTCATACCTAAAAGGGAGTCTTAGTCTATCCTACACATATTTTCCTGTATGATGAAACTGAGACATGGCAAAGTAAAATATACAGCATCATAACTGAATACATTTATCTGAAGCCAAACTACCTGGGATGGAATTCTGAGTCTACCACTGTTGATCTGTGTGACACAAAGCAACTTATTGGACCTCTATTCTTAATTTTCCTCATATTCATAATTAATATAAATAAAAAATGCTTAATTAAAAAGAGATAATCTAGAAAATGGTTATCTCTTTTAAAATAATGTATTTTTGTCTATAGCCAAATAAAATTAGTCACAACTTTTTCCTAATTTTAACATTTTATTTTTGTTGTGAAAGTCTTTATCAAAGCCAATTAAATATTTAAGAAATACACTGTTAAGAACTGTTTAATTCCTCCTCACTAACAGATAACAACATGAAGAACAATTTATGTTCATTTGACTATTTATACAGTTTGGTCCATATACTTGCTAAAAATTCCTAAAGCCTTACTTCACTTCCCATCAATCAGCCAACAGGGGCTTGTTCTTTGTGCTTTTCCAGAAAACCATATCTGTAAGCATCCATCTTCATTATCACCACTTTCAAGAACTATGAAGGGTGTGGGATTTGACCATACTTTCAAGCTACCAAATTAACTTGCCACAGTTTCATGGATCCTGACAGAAGACAGGAGATTCCTGAATCAAAGCTGAAAGACTTTATTACTCATAGCAAAAGCAATATTCAAAGTGTAACTGTTGCTGGACTGATTTCCAGTTTCTTGGTCAGGTTGTAAGAAAGAATTCAGAGATGCATCACAGCTATAAGAAAGTTAAAAAAGAATTTAATGAGGAGAAAGTACACTCTAAAGTGTGGGCATGCTCAAGGAAGAGACATGCCCTCTCTCTAGGGCAGGGGTTCTTAAAAAGCGGTCCATGAACTTGAATTGAAATTCAAAAAAACATTATTCTTGTGGGGATATGTTGGTCCAGGTGTGATATATTTATTAAATAATACCCAGTATAGTGTGGACTTAGTAAGGGGTCTGTGGTTTTCACCTGACTTGGTAAAGCGGTCCATGGAACAAAAAAGGTTAAGAACTTCTTCTCTAGGGTTTTCTGGTTTTATTGGTTATTCTAGTGGGTTAGGGTCAGTACTGATTAATATGTTTAAGACAAAGTGGGGGAAACTCATTGGGTGGTTTGGTTTCTAGGGCACATTGTTTGGTGTTGGTTGGCTTCTGGTTGCTGTCCCTGAGCTCTGCAGAGGGTGCATTAACCGGCAGTGATTAGCCTCTGACCACTGTCCACAAGCCCTGCTGCGTGTTTACTACACAAGGTATTTATGAAAGTAGGTGGGTGGTGGGGGCTCTTCCTGCTTTTCCTTTTTTCTAATTTGTGAAAATTTTGTGTGATAAGGATGTCTGTGTTCTGAGAATTGGAACTTGGGGTTTTCTTTCCATCCTTTTTAGGTTCCTCTGGTTCTGGGTCCCAATTCTCACAGATCCACACAAAGCCCAGATGACACCTGCAAATAGGGTGGGTTGCTTAGCAGGAGAGGAATCTAGGGGCAAGGACCCTACTCTTTTTGAGCAAGCAGCATTGTGACAAGCAACAAACAAGGCAGCCTACTTCCACTTGGGGATGAAATCGTTACCTGCAGTCACTTTCTGGTCTACTTAACCTCCTTGGCTTTCTGTGTGACTAGCCACAGGAACGTCTCAGAATCAGTTCAAGCCTTGTGGTCAGGCACATTCAGGAATAATATGCAGAGATGCTTAGACTAGTTTTTTTCCCAATATTAACCATGAAAGTAATAAACTAAATCAAGAAAAACATGATTAAGTAAAATAATCATCTAAAGAGCTGGAAATTGAATTTATTAAGAAAAAGAAAAAACACTATAAAATGATGCAAAATACTTGTTAAGATGCTAACACTCATCTCTTTCTTTATTCTGTTCCTCTTCCATTGGCAGAAGTAACTATTTAATTGGGAAGGAGGCAAGTGGGAAATAAGTCGAATTTCCTGCCCTCTTTCTATCCTGTAAGTTCCTCCTGTTTCTGAATCTAACTAAAGAAGAAAGAAATCTTACCTTCGAAAGACGATTGGAATGTGAATAAGTTGATAAATAAATTGAACATATTTTAATTGCTAACTGAAACTGTTTTTATGACATAAAGTAATGGCAATTCTCTTAAGATCTAAGAGTAAGGAGAAACATAGTGGGACTTCCCAGCTTAGGCTCAAGTCTAGTTCCATTGTGAAGTGGCTAAGACTCTTCTAGTCCCATCCAATTATATTACTCAAGTCAAATGTATTCCCACTTTATTTTTTGCTAATGTGAATGTTTAATTACAATTTAATAATTTACTAAGATAAATTATGTCTTTAATCCATACATTTATAGGCAATGAAAGATGAAAGGTGTGTTTAAATTACATAAATATGAGTTACATCAATTTAAATTGCAATCATTTCTTAATTTAAAACAAGAGCCATCTAAAATCTTAGTGCATAATAGGGACTCAGAGTTCATGCAATTTAATTAATTTATGAGATGAGTTGAAGCTCAATAAAAATGCAGTGATTAGCACAAGAACATGTAGTTGATGAATGGAGAGTTGGGTGTAGGAGTTCTGGAACCTTTGCACTTTAGCATAATTCATGTCAAATATTTCAACCTCACCTACACAACAACAAAATAACCAAAATATACCTACGAAGTTAACGAAGAAGATAGTTATAAAAATAATGTTGTTAAAAATAATATATAATTGAAAATTGCATATAAAGCTTACCTTTATTTGGCAAGAATTTATGATTGTCCTCATCTTTAGTTTCCTTTTCTTTGTGACAGATTGCTGTCAGGATGATGCCTTCATGGAAAAACACAGCAAAGTTGAAATTCACTACAGAATGAGTTATCTATGCCAATTTTCATCAATACTGCATATCCCCAGAAAATCAGGAGATAAAACAGCTTATAAAACCCTGGTTTTGTTCTCCGAGATGGCAGTAAAAGACACAAATTTAAAAAGGGAAAATTTAAACATACATATAAATATACTGATTTTGAAAACTAATGTATTTGGGACAAGGTTTAAAAAGAAAGTCCAGGGGGAGGAATAGTCAAAGGTTGACAATCCGCCACAGATGGATAAATAGTATTGTAGCAGTTTGGCATTGTTTATGAATTCCAAAAATAGATATTGGATTCCTTGTAAACTGGTCTGTTCCTCTGGGTGTGCCTAAATTATGATTAGGGCTTTGATTGGGCCACGTCAGTAAGACGTGGACTCAAGGGGGTGGGGACTGGCAGAGAAAATTGCAGGCAGAGAAGAGAGTGGGAGTTTTGAGCTGGAGCCCCAGGGAAGTAATTACAGAGAAGCAGATATGGCAGAGGATCCAAGAAGAGAGAGGCGCTGTTAGCCTGATAGTCTGCAGCTGGCCTTGTGGAGAGAGCAGAGCAGCCGAGCCTGGAGAGAAACAAGCCCCGGGGGAGAGAGACAAGACATATCCCAGCCTACAGCTGATATTGGAAGAAGCTGGGACCACTGAGCCTTAAGAGGAAGAGGAAGCCTGAGCCCTTGCAGACATCTGCAGACATCTTGCTCCAACATGTGGCAACAGACTTTAGTGAGGGAAGATACTTACACTTAATGGCCTGGTAACTGTAAGCTTCTTCCCCAAATAAATACTCTTTATAAATACCAACCAATTTCTGGTATTTTGCATCAGCACCCCTTTGGCTGACTAATACAAGTATATTGCTTATTTCAAATGACTGTCATTGAAAACCTTGACCTGGAGAGAATATTACTCATCACTTGAAATTCCAAAAGCCAACACAGATAGGTTTAATGTTTGCTTGCTACCTGGTAATGTCACCCTAAAGGTAAAAGGCAAATTTTCTATACCCTTTCAAGTATTGCCTAGGCAACCATTGAATGAAGCAGATTATGATTGTTTATTTTAGTTAATTTTTAATTCAATGAAAATATTAAATGCACATCATATTAACATCAAACCTTTTGGTTAAAATGTTTACAATGAAAAATGTGCCCCAAACTTTTTTTCATATATTTTAGTTTTGTTCTTCAGAACCAATAACTAATAACAGCTCTTTAGCTGTTTCTCCCTGACATTTACCTACACATTTTTTTTTTAAGGAAATATCATGGATCGAACCCATGACCTCATACATTGGAAGCAGACACTCAACCACTTGAACTACTTTCACTCCCCAACATTTCTAATAATGATGTTTATATTGCTATTCCTTCATATATCAACTTTATATATCATCCATTTTTTTTAATGATAAATTAATATATAGCTCTTTTATATCATCCTGTTTCCTACTTGCACTTTCTTCACCCTTCTTTTTATGAAAAAATTTATCTTAAATCAATATTTATCAAATATTTAACTTAAGTCAATAGTAAATCAATGTTTTAGTTACAGTGTATATTCTAAATATATATACTATATATTTATATATACATATATATTTGTGCATTTACATACACACATATGAGAGAGAGAGAAAAGGAGATGTGAGATAGATGGATTTAGTTATTTTACATTATTAGGACCATGCAAACACTTTTCAGTTATGGTTCAAGTAGATTTATGTATCTACATATTTTGTATTTCTTCAAGATTACCATTGCTTCACTTTTACTTGCATTATTTTCTATGTATTTATCCTTAAGTTTTTATTATATATGTCATATTCCATAATTAGTTTCTGTATAACACATATCCATGATTTTTAGATATTCTTGAAATTTATGTTAGCTTCTATTAATAGATTCCAGTGATTGTCCCTTTGGAGCACTTACATTTTCTGTTCCACTATACATTGGTCTGTTTCTAGGCCTCAGACTTCCCATCACTGTTTTCCTTTGTGTCATCACTTGCTTTCTGTATCTCATGTCTTCTTCCTTCTTGTTAAATCCATTATTTCTACACAATTCATAACAAAGAATGCATGGGATGTAAAATTTTGAGTCCATGGGTGTCTGCAACTTTATTCTATCTGCATACTTTAGCTAGTTGAGCATACAATTCTAGCTGAACATTCATTTTCACTGACATTGAGGAATTTAGAATAGTTCTGTTTATTACAGAATCTATCGTAATTCTTTAAAAGTCCATTACCAATCTATTTCCTATTGTTTACATATGATTTCTGATTTTTTCTATGGATTTCTCAGGTGTCTTTTTTTTCCCTGAAACTAATTCAGTGAAAATTCTTAATGATGTGCCATGGCGTGAGGCCTTTTAAATTCATCATTTTAAGTACTGGCTGGTCACCTAAAACCAGAAGACTACTGCCCTTCTTTACTGGGAAAGGTTCTTTTATCATTATTTTGGTAATTTTCTTCCAACTTGTTTTTTTTCATTTTTTATTTCTGGATGTTTTATTAGTTGAGTTTGGATCTCCTGAATTTACCCTGCAATTTTCAATAGTTTCTCTCATATCCCATTTTTATATTTTGCTTCTTTTGCTTCTTTCTGTGAAAGACTTATTGAATTACACTTTCAAACCTTCATATGTGAATTTTTCTCATTTTATTAACTTTGATTATTACCACATTGTCATAGTATTATGTTCTGTTTTTATTGTGTTGAATGCAATATATTCTCTCCTTTCAGATATCTTTTATATTTCTTTATTTTGACATTTGCTTTTGAATCCTGTATTGTCTTTTCCCCCTCTAGGTATATTTTCATGTTGTTTGTTCCTATCATGTGAGGAGGCTTCTTTCAAATAATCCAGGAATCTATGGCTATTCATATATATTTAAGGGAGATGCTCTGGAAAGCCAACTAGCAATTGTGCACATTCTCATGGATGGATATTGCTGACTATTGCTTTTAATTCAAAATGAGCAGGTGTCAGGTTAGCATTTGGCTAAAGGTTTCCAGAATGTGAGTATCAAAAGATCTTTTTTCAGAGACTGTTCATTACCTTCATAAAAATATACTGGATTTTATTTTCCTGATGCAAGCCTGTTCATTCTAGTGCAAGGAAGAAGGCTGAGAGACACAGTAGGCAGTTCGTAAACTTTTACTCACTTGCTTGTTTAAAGACACCCTTAGACCTGGGCAAGCTGGGTTCTTGCCCCAGACCACCTCAGTAGTACCCAGGCTATAGAGTGCCTACCTTGAAGGAAAATCCACTCTAGTGCTAAGTCAAGAATGGCTCAAGTCAATGACTGAGCCAAACATGAAGCTAAGTGTGTGGGTTCTTGCAAGACTATGTTCCAACTAAGATGCTTTTTCAAAGCGTGGCATCTGAGGAATACAGGGATGGTGGCAGCACCTTTTATTCCTTGCCTCCCCCACTCCGCTCCACCACCCACTGCTGGCACACAGGGATCACTCCACCACTCTGCAGACTCCGTGCCACATGTCTGGCAATGCTCCATGGCTGACTGTATATATCTCCTCCAATGGCTTTTGAGATTGTGGCTCTGCAGGTCCAATGGGTCTGTCCAAGAAGTTGATGTCTTTTCTTGACTCTGATTGATGTGGTGACACTGTGTTCTTCAGGACTGGTCTTAAGTTATGGAGGACAAGGTCAGACATTCTTTGGGCAAACAGGACTAATCTTCTCACTTCACTCAAGGCCTGTAACTTATTCTTCTCAGTAGTGGTCATGGTAGAAGGTGGGAATTCAACCAACATTAAATGAGATCACTTTTTTGGAATCCAGTAATTATGGACTAAACATTTTAGAAGACATGGTTGCAAGACGTGTTGTTCTACATTTATGTTAAAAAATTCTGAGGGATAAATTTAATATGACCAATAAATGAATTATTGTTTACATCTTCATGTATATTCAGGGCAAGACTTGCATTTGTCATCATCAACAAAGCATAGTAACAATAACAACCTTGAAAGAATCATTGGAAACCAGTATCCACAGGCAGCATTGTGGATAATGCAGTATCAGGAGTAATGATGTAACCAGAATTAAATAAATGGAATTAGGAAACTGCGGAGGCAAGAAATTCTATATTTTTCATATCTTTTGATAGATCTGAAATTAACCAGGAATGTACTCCATTGATTCTGATGCAGTGGCATTGTATTCTTCAGGGATGGTCATAATTGACCAGCATGAACATAGAGATCTGATTTGACAATAAATATAAAGAGGAACTTCCTGAACCTGAAAGAAGATATGGTACCTGGACACTATAAAGAATTATCGTATGAATGGAATGTGGAAAGTTTCCATATGGAAGTGACTTTTTAAAATATTTTATTCTGAATCTTCATTGATACCTCACTATATCTAAAATGGCCTTAAATATTTTTAAATCAAACTGTTGCTACAGAGAAAAACTACCAAGTATACTTCCCAGGAAACCTGCACGATTTAGGTGAACCTGCCTCATTGTTACATGCAATATCTCTTGCCAATGCTTCACTCATCTGATACAACCAAGTCTTGTTTCAATTTCTCCAGAAAATAAGCCTTCTGTTCTGCAGCCTGGGTTAGGGTTTGGGAACAAATGCTTATATTTATGAGATGGGTGAGGAAACCTGACTTTCTAACTGTTCTCCATTTTCAGATCAGTGTTTCACCCCAGCATCTATGGTACCTAATATTTCTCTTCCCAGGCTTTGTATTGTGAGTAAACTGCATGTTGTAAATAAATTTCTTTCTCTTTGATATTACTCATCTAATTCCATTTAAATGGAACCTCCTTTTGCTCATTCAAGTCAGTAATCACTTCTTCATTCACTTTTAGTGGTCCAAATATTTGTTGATATCTCTTATCTGCCAATGTCTCTTTTATATAATTTGCCAATTAGGGTTTTAATTAATTTTTATACTTTTATGTAATTTTAGTGAAATTTTGTGAGGAAGATGAAATGAACACATGAAGTAAATTCACCAGTTGCAGCAAGATTAATAAAATTTTAATGCCTAATATTAATAAAATATTTTGGTAAAATCTAGTTATCTTGGGTTCTTCCTGATTCTAAATGTTTTACAGTTGCCGATCTGTGTTCTGCTTTCTTCAGCATTCTGGTAGATTCATGTGGAATAATAAAACATACACTTGGATAATTATGCCTCAAGCCTTTACAGAGGCACCATCTTATTCCTCTCAAGTGTTATATCAGGACATGAGTACCCTACACTTCTCTAAAATGGCTCCACTCTTTTACAATATGTGGACAATTTATTGTTCTACTCCTCTGTTAAAGAGAACTCCTGAAAAGACTCTGTTTGTTCCAACAGGTGTCTCAAAAGGGATGTAAAGTCTCTAAGGAAAATCTATAGCTTACTCGAAAGAGAGTCCATTATTGGGTCATGATTCATATGTTGAAGGAATTCACCTACCACCCAAAAGAATAAAAATGACCTAGGAATTCCTTAAGCCCATAACAAAAAGATAATTAAAGGGATTACTCTGGTTGGCAGGATATTGCTCACTCCAAGTTCCAAATTTTTCTTTATTGGCATCACCTCTTCATGAATTGATTAAAGCCAATACTCCTGAATCTTTATCTTGGGATGACTCTTACAAACAGGCCTTTAAACAACTTATGGTGGCCTTATTAGTTCCTCCAGCCTTGGGATTACCAAATTATTCTAAGTCATTTACTCTACTTGTTCAACAAAGAAATTGGCAGGGTCTTGGCTTACTGACACAAGAACATGGGGGAACACTACAACCTGTTACCTAATATAGCTTACAATTAGATGACGTGGCTCAAGCATATCCTGCCTATTTAAAAGCATTATCTGCAACTGCAAAAACAGTAGAAGCATCTGCAGAAATAACACTGGGCACTGATGAATATTTACAAACCCTTAATGCTGTCCTAAGCCTTTAAAACTCTGAATTTACTCAGTGTCTATCCTTCCGTCTACTGACTTCCTCTGAAATCCTTTTACTCTCACCTTCTAATTTAATTCTAGAAAGATGCAATGCCCTTAACCCTGTCACCTTTGCTGAATGAAGGCGATCCTCACAAGTGTGAGTCAAATACCTCTCAATTATTGGCTCCCCATCCTGACTTACAAGAAATACCACTGCACCACCTGACCTTGTTCTCTTTGTTGATGTAACCTATAATGGAGGAATTAATGGGAAATTTCAAACTAGATATACAGTCACAACCCAATTCGAACTAGTTGAACCAGGTAACTTACTTCAATTTACCATGGACTAACAAGCAAAATCATCTCCTCTTACTAGAGCTTGTAACATTAAACGAACAGATATGCTTTCGGAGTTAGCCATGATTTTGGAATTCTATGAAAGTTTTGGACAAATCACTCAAGTTTTAATTGGTCACATGCAGCTATCTTGCTAAATGTTGTTCATTTGCATAGAACAACAGAACCATGAAGAAAACAAAAAGGAACACCCCTTGATATCTATAACTTAGAATTAATTCCCTGTAAGGGCCAGCTGCAGCTAGCAAATGATTACTGAGAATGGAGTTAATGCCTTAATTTTTTTTTTCAGCCCTCGGCAAGGGCCAGGTCTAAGGAGGGGAACTGATAAATAAAATCTAGTAGTTCCAACCGGAGGTGCCCCCTTCTAAGCTCCATGTCAGCAAAACCAAAATCTAAGTAAATTTCTATTCCTTCTAAATACCCTACTTGCCCAGAAAACATACTTTAAACCTGCCAGTCAGTTATTCCAACTCCTTATTTTTAGGGCAGCTTATTTCCTCATTGCAAGGCAACTGCTTACACTAACCGTATTAGGAAATGTTATCTGTATTAACCAATCTAAATTTCCTCCTAATATACTTCCTTGTTCTATCTATAAAAGCCAGCTAATCTCTTTGGTCAGCAGAACTCTTATCTACCTCGAGGCAATCGCAATCTCTCTAATTTATGAATTGATTCAATAAAACTCTCTGAGATCTAACCAAATTCTGCTCATTTTTGCTTTAACAGTATCTAGGCATCTGTGTAGTAATTATTGTAACGTTTTACTTTAAGAAAAATGTGAATTTGACAAATCTAAAATAAATTGAAATATAACTGAATTGGGTGCAGTTTAAGACATTTTCATTGGCCTCAAATTTGAAATTGATACGAAATGTGTACCTTTCTAGTTTCTAAGAACTGAAAATCAATATGGAAAAACAAAACAAAACAAAAAAAAACAGTGAAATGTGATGCAATTGAACTGCCTTCTTAAGCCGGGCAGGTCTTAACCAAATTTGTGACAACCCTTAAAATATTGTAACCTGATTCTGTCAAATTCTCCATTCCCAGATGGAACTTCTGACCTTGCCAAAGTAGACTTGTGGTTTAGGGCTTAGCACCTTGGAAGTTTTGTTTTCACATAATAGATGTCACTCTGTTTGTTACCCAGAGATGAATAAATCAGTGTTTGAAGGAAGCATACCAGCAGTCTAACTGAAATGAACTAATAACAATGGATAAAAGTGTAAAGAAATCAGTGATCAAAGTTCTTCTGTGGTTCCATTTCTTCTCCCTCCACCCCAACCAGCACCTCTGCCCTAAGGGTTTTAGCATATTTCCATGTAAGATAATAAAATGAAGTAGCCATTCATTTTTCCAAATATGTTTAAAATCAATTTTGTTCACTGAAACATATTTTCATGATTCTGATAACAAAGCAACTGCTCAAATATTTGCTTTTAAAAGTCACCTCTTTACACTGCAAAATTTTTAATAGCTAAACATAAAGGTGAATTAAGATGAGTATACAACCAACATGCTTTTCATTTGTGAACTTATGGTCAAGACTGGGCTAGAGATAGACACAAAGGGAAGAATTATGTTTTACCCTTACCTATTGTCTCATTTGACTCAACAAATTTTCTTTTTGTTATGATCTTGATGATTGGGAGTGGTTTTTATTTTTTGACAAAACAGCCTTCAAAGGGAATGAGGGGCTATGGGAGTAAAATTATTGCATGGATGTGGGTTTTTACTGTGAGAGAATAACCTTGAGATTATTCATTAGAAATGAAATGGGTGTCATATTGGCATTAAGATGTTTCATCATTATTGTAACCATTAACGAGAGTTAGAGACAGACTAGAAAGCAACATGAAAAAATATCCATCAAGTTTCAACAACTTCCTACCTATGGTGTTGTCAAACCATTGTGATAATTATAGTACATGGAGTAAAATGCATCTGAAAATGTTCTGGTCCCTCTTGACTTAGTCAATCCTTTTTTCTTCCCCTCCTCGTCACCTTCTGAGAAATATACCTAATTAAATTAAAACTTAGTGGAACGAACATGATCTCTAGAGTAATACCTAGGTTCAGATCAGAATCCATGGTGTGTAAGTTATTTAACCTATGATTCTTTAAACATAACAAATATGGTTATAAAATGATTATATATGTATATATATGTGTATATATGTGCACATATATATGTGTATGTATACATATATACATATACACAGACACGCATATACTGTGTTTCCTTTGCCTCCCATGCATTTATTTTCTAGCTCTGCAAGCTTGGTCAAGTTCTGTAAATTGCCTAAGCCTCATTGTCTTCAACTATTAAACTTAGGTTAATAAAAGTACCTACTCATAAGGTTCTTTTAACAATGAAATAACATAACCTATTTAAAATACAAAGTACAGTGCCTTTTTTATGGTAATTAATTAAAATATTTTAATTATTATTATATTATTATTGCTACTTGTATTACTTTCGTTGTTTTGTTATTGTTATTATTATTATTGATATGCTCCTTCTATACCATACCCCATTCAAGTTGATAAAGTAACAGTGTACAGGAATCTTCTTTTTGTCATTGGCAATAAGAAATCATTATAGAATTAATTCTTTCATGACCAGAAACAAGGATTCCAGTTGGCCCAATTTAAGTGTTAAAAATTTCAAAAGAATATTTATGAGATAAATTGAACTTCATTGAGAGGCCTGTGGTTTAAACGTGTTTCCTCAAATGAACTGAATGTGTCATTGCTGTTGGCCTCCCATGTGAAAGTGGGAGATCCCAATGAGAACAAAGTAAAGAAAGGGCATTCTTTATGTCTGCAATGGCAGCCAGAATAATTTAGGAATGGTTCTCTACCCACTGGGAGATTTCATATACTCATCACTTTCCTTTAGTCTGATATATGGGCAGTTCCCTCTAATACCTCAAATAATCTTGGCTCCCTGGGATGATTACTTTGCCAGAAATAAGGCCACAACTCAGCATTGCCAGATGGGCCATGCTGTGCATGCCCTCAGAAGAGGGTCTGAAGCCTGTTTATGATACACGTCACGTCTGAGGTGAGTTAGAGATTTCTCTGGAATTTCATAAAAGAAGTAAAGGCCAGAGTAGTAGTCAGCAATTGTTTGAAGTGAAAAAAACAAAACAAAACAAAAAAAAAACAGCTTACTTTCCATAATGTCAGATGACAGGATACAATGCACTGTCTGAAAATAAACTACACTGAATGAAAGAAAATAAAAATAAAGGCTTTCATATGAAAGCCATTTTCTAATTCAAGGAGATGAATGCATCTGAAACGGTGTGCTTCCAAATTTGCAGAGAAATCATGCCCTAAACTTTCAACCCTACTACTTTATTCATTTTTAAATTAAGAATGTGTTAACAAATTAAATTTTATATTGATTAATGAATAATAGCCCATGCTTTGCCTGAATTTTGTCCTGGCTTTTCATGAATAATAAGATTGGAAAATGTTCTATGAATTTTTTGATGGTATTTTGACTATACTGTATCAGATGTATCATTGAAATAGCTGTCTATATTTCAATGACAATTTTATTCATTTGAAGTTATGAAGTTTCCAACTAATGTTTTCTCAAAAATTTAAGGCTGAAGAACATTCCTGCAACCCACTTTCCTGAACTAGGGTTTGAAATAAAGCAGTTGTGATGCTTCTGGGCACTGGGGAGATATTCCTGATCTCTCCCTCTTAAATGTCATAAACTGTAGAAATAAGATGAATAGTTAAGAACTAAATGTATAAAACAGAATTTTATACCTGAAATCCATAGAAAGCATGTCAAAATAAACTGTTGATATACTTGCTTTAAAATCTTGAAAAAATAACCCAGCACAGAAGTACTAGTCTGAAAATACTTCTCAAGGGTGGATTTATTACAAGGATGGAAGACCACGCAATGTGAATTGTTTAAAGAGTCTGGAAATATCTATAGGATAATACATAATGGTTTAAATTATGAAAACACACCCAGTATATCTAGCTTTGCACACCTAGCTTTAAATGTCCAGGATATAATACAATATCTGATTAATAAAAGATTATATAAACTTTAAAAAAATTTAAATTTAGTCATATCATTTCAACTTAGGATAAAAAGAATACTGGAGTAGAAATCTAGAGCAGTGGGACTTAAAATAACATGCATAAAATTCCCCAGAAAAACTTGTTAAAATAAAATTTCTTCCCTCTCTAACTTCTCTCTCCCCCTATATGTGTGTATGTATAAATATATCTATATGGAGCTATATATATATATATATACCAACACACACATACATATCCGCAACCACCCCCAGTGCGCATAACTGCTCATACCAACACAACCCAGGTCAGCCAGGCGCACTGACAATGCAAAGTCACTAAAACAGAGGTTACTTTACATAATCTCCGGTCCCGCCGCCAGAGCACCCGCCAGCGGCGACCTCGGGGCAACCGCGGTCCCCACCCTTCCCCTGCTTGGCGGTGTGGGATCCTTGGACTAAAAAAATTGTTAAAGGAAAAGAGGCGAATATTTTGGTAAGCACCCATGTTAAAATCACGGGACTTTTTTTTAAGGCTCTTTAACCATAATTCAAAATATTTTTATGAAATAATTCTGTATTCCTCATGCTGAAGAAATATCTCCTGTCATAACTTCTTCTTAGAGGTTTTCCCTTTCAATCTCCATGTGGAACCAACCCCAGTGAAAATTGGGCAAGAAAAAGGTAAGCTGAAAGGTTAATAGAAAAATGTAATAAGGTCTCAGAACATAATGCTCACTTTTATTGCAATCTCCGAAACACTTACTACACATGCGGGTTTTTACCTTGATCAAACTTAGTCATAGACTAAAATAATTCCACAAAAACTAAAACTTTCATGATCGTTTAATTTGCAAGTATGTGAATTCACTACTTAGACTGTACCATAAATTTATTGTGTAGATGTAATACAGTGTGACCTATAGTTGGCTTTTGGCTAAATCTTTCATAAGATGTGATTATTATTTCCATACTCATCAAGTGACTATCTCATCCATATGCATGCCTATGCCATGTTTATGTTATATTTTGCAGCATTTATTTAGTTGAAAATGTTTTATGGTACATTTTATAATCAATAATTATTTTCTTTTTATTAAAAATTCTCAGTTGTGAATAAAATTTTAGCATTCCCTTTTTAAATATTGACTGAACTACATATTCTAGTTAACAGTACCACAGGTGTTTGATTTGGCTGCTTTACTTTCTCTAATAGCTAATTACATCTGGAAATCAATATCTTCCAATAAATCCATACAATACAGCTGAAAAGAATGCACAGGGCAGTGAAACAAATGGAAAACTATGCCACTGCACAGAAAGGCATTTTTGGTGAGGGTCTTGCTTCATCCATTGGAGGAAAAGAATGTCTTTTTGTTCCAATTGCTGTAATTGATTGCTGTGTGTATGTTTTATTTATAAAACATAAAAATTGAGTAATTGCAAATTACAGTATGTAGTTATGTCCAATTGCTAATGAAAGAACCAGTATGAGGAAGTGACTATTCCAAGGCAGAGGGAGTGTTAGCCATCTGGGGCATGGAAGCATAATGGGCAGAGAGGATAAAGCAGACTATTCCCTTCAGCCAACAGCTACGTAAAGACTTCGCCGATTCTAAGTGGGGAAAATCTGGAACTTTTTTTTTAAACAAATCAATTTTATTGATATATATGAATAAAGCATACAATTTATCCAAAGTTTACAATCAGTGGTATTTGGTATAATCTCCTAGTTCTGCATTCACTTCAATCATTGTTAAAGCATTTTCATTATTTCAATAATAATAAACAAAAAACAGACAAACAATTCCTCACCTCTCAATCTCTCTGTTTCCCCTGCTGTTCATAGCTGCTATGTCTGGCTATTCTTGAACAATTATTTATTTGTTTATTAAGCAGTTTATTGAGATATATTAACATACCATATGATCTATCAAATGTGTATAATCAATGGCTTTTGAAAAGCTGGAATTTAATAGAAGAAACACAATATATTTTATTTATCACTATATATAAAGGCACCTTAATTGCTTTAAGTACGCAATAAACTTTATATTTCTTTTTTTTTTTTTTTAAATGACTTTTGCCTTAACTAAATCCTGACAAATAAATAAAACAATTCAGGTATTTTTGTAGCTAGGTCTCCAGATCAATTGGACTATAGTCAAAGATTGATTTCAAGATTTTATTGTGCAAATTAAAAAGAGGAGCAGCATCCTTGGTGGTGGGCTTTCTGCGTGTGCTCTGTGTTGAATCAGAACTAAGAAAGAAGTATGCTGATAGGCGATCTGTCTTCACCTCCTAGTGCTCCTCCAACCTGGGCAGATAAATCTCTTTTACTTGTAAAAATCTGATACTTCTGAGAGGCAGGCTTGGGCAAATCACTCAACTTGCTGGGCCTCAGTTTCCTCATGTATAAAATGAATATAATAATGGTTAATTCATAGGGTTGAGGAAGCTTTGATTGAATTAATGCATGTAAAGATCTGAGTGCCTGGCACATAATATGTGCACAAGAGCTACAGCAAGGCAGAATAATCAAGAGTACAACCCTACTAGAGCTTGAGCTCATATTCAAGTGTGACCTGACCTCTCCAAGACTCAGTTTTCTTACGTGTGGAAAGAAGATAGACATCATATCTACCTAATTGAGACATTTTGGGGGGTTAATTGAGAAGGTACACGTAAGACATTTAGAACAGCTTCATAAATTTATCTATTTTATTTAATTGCTATTACAAAATAATTTATAAAAGTATGCATCTTTACTACCTACATAAAATAGCTTTTGTTGCATTCAAGAAGGGTAATTTGAAAAGCTTTACCTATCATGTTTCGTTATGAGGAAAAATAGCTAAAACAGAATTTGGGTTCTCAAGGTAATATTCACAAAAGAGGAACTGAAGTCTTCAAAAAAGTTAGATGTATCGGTAAAAGAATCTAGTAGGCATATTATTATTTCTGTGTCATGCTATCATAGTGATGCAGTATGTGATACGATATTGGGAGCATATCCTGGAAGAAAAAGAATTCTACTTGCCATGTGAACATATCACATGTATAAAAATCAGAGTGACTGAGAGTTTATTCTGAGAAGTTTTTTGGATTTTTACAATCATGTTAATTCATACATTATGAAATTGAAATAAGTAATTTCCCTAATGGAAGAAGGTTGCAATCGTTTGATATTTCAATTCTTGTCACTGAACGAAAATTGAGTAATCATTTGTAATTATGTAGAGTGAAATATTCCATTAGATGTTTCCATCTGACACGGAGGTCAAGGAGTCATCTAAATTGGATGCCCGACTTCGCCACTTTTTCTATTTCCTTCTGAGTTATGGAAGCCCCTCCAGCCAATCACTTATGTTTGAGCTCCTCAGCATCTTTCACTGTCTCCTCCATTTATTTTCTTCTTTCCCTCTCCTGAGGTCACACACCCTTACCTAGCAATGGCCACTCTCCATTAATGTCCTTAATCCAGGAACTGTTATGAGTGCATCCTTAATATCCACTTAGTAACTGGTGGCCTGTTTCATAAGGCAGTTTTATAAATATTTTATGTTTTGTGCTGGCTTTTCCAGTGTTGTTTACAAGTTAAAGAGATAACATTTTCTACCGGTACTGTCATAATTGTGTCAAATGACAGTTTTCAGCAGAAAGGAGCTGTATTTGTCAAGACTATTTTAGAAGGCTTTTACTTTTAAAAAATAATGCAATTTAAACCACTTAACGGTATATGCATAATAAATATTTAGCATAAATGTGAATAACAATGAATAATAATGTGTTCTATTCATTGTAGTTTCCCATGTTATGCCATATGTCTCTTGTCCATCTGTTCTCCATTTTGTGATGCAGATCCAGATGGTTCTTTCATGCATGGGACTGCAGAGATATACAGATGAAGAGGCAAGATTGTCCTATTACGTTATCCAGATTTTATGTTAGTTTAAAAATGAAAAGAGTGTTTTAAAAAGGTGAAAGGGACCTCTTCCTATAAAAGCACCAACTGCTATTGAAAACTTTCTTTAGGCAGCCTTAAGCACATTTTCTGGGAGTGGTTTTAATTCAGAGCACAAAGAGGAAGTTAATGATTTGGGGAAAGTTTTTCTTAATGCAATGTATCAGTGATAAAGCAGTGGGTTTACTGACAGGAGAAAATTGGGGATGCAGGATCTTGAAAACCGATCCTTGATACCATATACAATATGTGGGCTATTCATATTTGCTCATAAATTATACCTCTTGGCTTTTTCCATAGTTTTTTGCTCTTATAAAAAATAAAATTGCCCGCACCTGCTTTTTAAAAGCCATAGTTAACTGACCACTTGAAATTAATGCTAGCACATAAAATAATGTGTTTATTTGTTCATAAGTTTGGTCTTGTAGGATTTTAAAACATTTATTAATTAATGATGACACTATTATTGCAAACCATGTATTAATCCCTTGTTAAGAAAGGCATGTGAGGTACATCATTTGACAAGTTTGCTCAGTTTGCTTTGGAAGAGCACATTTGTGCATGAGACAGTTGCCACAGTACCTGAACTTTAATCATCTTTCTAAAATTATATTACCTTAGGCAACCATAAATTATTATAGAGCCACCATTTGTTTCTATTTTCAATAGTCTGAAGTTAATGTATTTAATCATAACTAATATGAAATGGTGTGTCTTCAATGATGTGTACCTAATCAAATGATCTCATGAAGTTTGGTTTAATGACAAAATTATTTTGTAAATAATTTAATTTAATTCCCAAATTTAATAATACTTTTCTATAACTGGAGCCATTTCTATTTTATTTTTAGGAAAAAATACCCTAATATGAAAAAATTCCTTTAATCATTCTTAACACGTCATCATAATATTAATTTTTTTTAACACAGTGTGTTATTTCTTATTAAGAGGAAAGTAAATTCACACCCCTGGGGTTTGGAGGGAATAGATCAAAGCAACCCATGAGATTTAAATAAAGGTTATTATTATATGTAGTTTTTAAAATGTTTCATTCTCTCTTAGAATATATTCGTGTGTCTTTCCATGCCAAAAAAATTTAGCAGCATTTTAGATTACTTGCAAAAAGGATGATATATTTCCCCAATACTTCATGTGAAATTGAAAAAGAAAGATGTACTATAGTTATTACTATTGTTAATATAAATAGGTAGTGTATATGTTTGTGTGTGTGTGTTTTACCAGGACACTGGTACTTTTTATTGCCAAATCAGTACATTTAAAAATATATGTCTAAATATTATTGTAAATATTTCACTTGCAAAAAATCAGTGTAGCTTCATGCGCCTTCACTTGCATAAACCCCTTCCAAGGCCCTTGACGGAGACTCTAAAAATATATTCACATGGTCTTATATATTCAGTAAAATTTGCCAAAGTAAGTTATTCCTGCTGAAGTCAGTTATTGTTTTTTTATTCCAACTTTCATGTAAGAAAATTGCCCCTCCTGTCTAGTGCCTTTGCAGTAGTCACGATATATATATATATTATTTAAATCCACCAAAGGGGAAGTTAAGTTTGAGGTACATTTTTGGGAGGGTTAGTGGGCTACCATTTTAGCATTTGCAGTCACTTCTGTGCATAGTTAATTTATTGCTAGTCATTACCTTTTAGGAAAGGTCTCCAGGAGTCCTGTGCCAATTCATAGGCATTGTGGCATGAACGTATAAAGCCAAAGGTCATATGGAGATATGGAAGTGTCCTAAGGGACCCAGCTGTTGAGATGTGTGGTGAGTGGGGAAGAAGGTTCAAAATGTATGGAGCCAGTTGTTGATGGCTGTAAAACTCCATCAACTGACATGTGGTGAAAATGAAGTTCTTTCTTGTCAGGTATATACTAGACCATGCCCTCAAATCTTGGAGCTTATTTATGAAAGAAACTAGAGAGAAAGTCTGTCAAATTGAACAATTCTCCTAATAATGATTGTGACCTAAAAGAAATTTTTCTAGACTCTAAGTAATAAAAAACAGATTTCTATTAACTGTGCTAAAAAAATGTTCAACTAAATCATTATAGAAAATATTATGAAATGATTATTTTATCAATTGTTAAAGAGTTTTAAGCTAAAAGCCCTAGGGTAAAATGTATCATGAAACTGTGTCAGGCAGCTAAATAAAAAAAAATTTACATTATTTTTCTGGACTTTGCATTGTGTGTTCTGTGTCAGCTTTGAATAATTTTTACATTGTTTTGATTTATTTTCCTATCCTAAATGAATATTGTCATATAGAAATTTAAATTTGTAATTTTGTATTTTTAAAAAGAAGCCACCAAATTCTTTAAGCTATAGAAAACAGACATCATAAAATGGGATGTCTCGAATTATAAATAGTAATGGACTGATATTTCTTTTGGTCATATTATGATTACAAACATGTAAGTAAATAAATTAAATTTACATCTTTGGTCTCCCTGATAATTACCCTTGAATAAAGCTTAGCCAATGAATCCTCATAACCATAGAATTATTAAAAGCTAATTCTTATAACAATTATTTACCAGGCACTCCTTTAACTGCTTTCCATATATTGATTAAATATTCATCACTCCAAATTCATGAGGCAGGTTCTCTATAAAAAGGGGAAAACTGATGCACAAAGAAGATCAATGACGTATTCAAGCTCACACAGCTGGAATGATGCAGAGCTAGGAGTCTGAACACAGACAGTCTGACTCTAGTATCCATACTCCTAACCGCTATGTTATACTACCTCTCAAGGTCTCCTCTTTCACATAGTAGCAGACCCTCAGATTTTAAGAATGCTGAGAACTTAACCAGCACATCAGCTGTTCTCCTCTTGCCCACATGATTTGGAGAGACTGGATCATGTGAATCAACTCCAAAGCATCTAAGGGATGCCTTCAAAGTTCCCAAGGCTGGAGACTCCTCTAAACATGGCATTGGAGGGTGGGTTCACAGCTGTATTTGTATTTTTAAAACTCACCAAGATAATATTTATCTACCATTTTGATGGCAACTAGAGCAATAATATGAGTGCAAAAATAGACCATGAAAAATGGAGATATATCAAGATTCATCTTAGAATGAATTGGTATTCTCTTTGCTGTTGGTTCCTCATTTTGGTGACTCCCTACGTCCCCACAAACTGATGCTTTTATACAAGATTGTAGAAAGAGATGAATTTACATCTAACATGCTAGAGAAGGTATCTTAACAGCACTTTAAACAATCTTACTTTGACAGTGAGCACTCAATGATGATTCAAGTAGTACCTATTCAACCTTTGAAATGCTTTTGAAATTTATAAGATTAAAACATGCAAAACCATCAGTATATTGTTTAGGTGTATGTGCATATGGAAAATAAACTAATTTAAAAACTTGGAAAAATTAACAAAGTTCAGAATATTGATTGTCTCTGGCATGGAGACTAGGGAAGAATAAGAGGAAGGAAGAAATAAAATGGATAGATAGATAGGAATTACCAGTCACAATTGGTGAGACTGCAGGCTCCTTGAAAGAAGAAAATATTTTGTTCTGCCTGTATCTTTTAATGTCTCAGACAATGCATGGAAAAACATAAGCAATCAGTGTTTAACAAATGAATACATGCTGGCTATTATTTTCATTAGTTTGATCACATATCATGTATTAATTCAACCCATTCTGTATAATCATTTTAATGCTTTTCATGCCTATAATAAATGTGATCTGCTCTTAGAATCTGAAAATTAAAAATAAATTTTTAAAATCATGTAATAATAAATATCTAGTATGTTTAGATCAAAAGAAACATATAGTTTAGCATGTAGAAACAACTACTCTGAAAATTAATAGCCACAAACTTAGTCAATTCATTGGATTCCAAAATTTTATCCTCTTCTCTCTTCCATTTTCCAGTCCTTTTACTTTGCACAATATCTTTCTATAATTGGTATACTTGTAATTACACTAACCCCAGATATGTTTCAAATACTTGGTGAGAATAGGATGCAATTCCATAGCCCTATGACAACATTTTTGCACAATGTAGGTTTTGGATCCTTCTCATTAAAATTTTTAACATTACAATTAACAGATCAATGAATAAGATGAGTATGTTAGTATTAATAAGATGTTCTCATTGTGAGTTTTTTTTACTGAAAATTCTTGACTTCTAATGAAATTGTTTTTGCTTCAGTGATAGTCTCTTATATGACTTAGTATCAACTTTTTCTTGTAAGTTTAATTAAAACTTTGGTGTTCTACTTTAAGTTGCAACTTCCCTTCTGTAATCAGAAAGATGGTAATTACTGGAAAGCCTAGTATGGCTGCCCTTAGGCACAAATGAAGGCCAAGATTTTCTTTAATCATCCTTTATTAATACCCTAAACCCCAATATTATCAAGTAAGCATATGTATGCATATAAATCAACATCTTAGTCAAAATCTTCAAAATGTTGCAAGGCATAATATTACATATAGGGTATGCCCTAGGGAAAATATGTTTTCTATTTCTCTCAGCCTCTTGATTTTTTTCTTCATATTCAGAGTCCTTTTAAAACCCTTTCCACCTGTCCTTGAACCAAATCTTCAGGTCCAACTATTTGTTTGCTGATCATATTTTCCTATTTGTATTAATGTTTTATGTACTCTTGACATTCTGTACCCTTCGGCTATTAACTCTTTTATTTTTTTAATTAAAGATTTATTTTATTTATTTATTTATCCCCCCGCCCCCCTTTGCTGTTTGTGTTCTCTGTGTCTGTCCATTTGCTGTGAGTTTTTCTGTGTCTGCTAGTCTCCCTTTGTTGGGTCATCTTGCCGCCTTCAGCTCACCACACCGGGGGAACCAGCTTGCCTTCACCTGGAGTCCCCGGAAATCAAACCCAGGGCCTCCCTTATGGTAAACGGGAGCCCAACCAGTTGAGCCACATCGCTTCCCCTGGCTATCAACTCTTAACAGAGGTTTTTGTTTTGTTTTCACCTGAAATTCAAAGACCAAATTAATACTGAGGTTTTCAGGAATTCTAGGAAGTCATTCTGGGAATTAATTTCTGGTTAAACGAGACTTTCACATTCTCCCTCAGAAAAAGAGGGGGGAAAACTTTTGATATTTAAGAAGATTAAGACAATTCTGGATGCTTATATAATGAAGAAAGAAGAGGAGATTAGTGATACCTTTATTTCTTTAGGGGGCAAATCTGAAAGTGAATTTGTGATCTTCTAAGTATAGGTTCTGGTTTAATATAGAATAATCTATCTCTCAGAGTAAATAATTCTAGCCCTTTAGTGACAGGTAAAATGAAGGAAGTGCTAAAACATAGTCTAGTCCATATTCCCCACTGAGTTGACCTGGTTTTAGATTTTGGCAAAAAAAAAAAAAAAAGGAAAAGTCAAGGGTTAAAAATACTAATGCGGGGGCTTTTAAACTATAAAAATAAAAGCAATTGTGGAAAATCCATTATATGAATAATTTAACAAGAAAAGAAGGAAGCATTTGGGAGTATTCTTTCGGGAGTAACGCTTCACATACAGAAGCAATGAGGAAGTAAAATAGACCAACGGGCAGTTTTCAATTTTAAGTCCTATAATACTATGGTTCATTTCCAGCTTCTTTGAGAAAATAAAAATGGTTGATTTCAGGGCCCACAGAGCTTTATTCTAAGAGTTAAGTTTCATGCTGCACATTATTTTCAGACAGTGCCTGTCTGGGATATAGCATACTTAAGTGAAATAGCAGCATGATGATAGTTTTGTGGCTCCGTGAGGTCAGGAGGTCAAAAAAAATTTCTTTTCCATTAGGTTATTTGGTACCTGTAGTACCCATGTCAAAGCACTATCTATCATTTGAATTTCTTGATATGCAACCCTTTTGTACTTTTATGGTATCACAATTCTTTCCTTATATTTATTTTAAATAGAAAATTCATTTAAAGTGCAAGGAATGAAGTCGATGAATATATCAGACAACATTTTAACAATATGAAGCACTTTTTTCAGATCCATCATTTACTCACTGTCTGCTAGAAATACTCTATGTATTATTTATAACCTTACATTTAAGAAGCACTTTGCAATATATTTTACTCATATATAATGAAGCCTTGATGTGATGGCCCAAATTTAATAGATGGGATCATTGAATCACATGCTCAGACTTCACATTTTTTAAAGATAGAGATGTTTGGGGTTTTTTATAGGGGAATGAGGCAAAAAGAAAAACAAGAAAAGAATGAAATGCAATGTGTTTATACACATAAAAGACATTGGAAGTAATTCTGTACGCTAGAAAGAGAGGATGCATGCTATAATCAGTTATTCTCAAATGTTTTGACTTTTCCCTTGATCATATTGATGATGGCCAGTATTGGTATTAGCAGCTGGTGTGGACTTTTACCACACCACTCTGCAGTTCAGTGTTTATCTCTTATCATCCAAATTGCTCCATGTCCCATCATCCAAGCATGTAAGAAACTGTGAAGTTATTAGGCAACACAACCATTGTCAGTTAGTCTGGTACTTGCATGAAATAAAAACTCAGGAAGGTTCTGGGAGGGCGGGCTTCTTTCCAAAGATGGTTTCATTGTGTCGAAAAAACTCATTACATGTTTTCTTCTTTAATTGCTCCTAAATCTTCTGCCAGAGTAGTTTGCACTCTTAGTAACTAACAATGTAAAATTCACAGTGACTGGCATCTATTTAAGAGTTATCAGGCATTTAAAGCATAAAAATATGAATCAAAATGGGGTAAAAATGAATCAATGGGAACAGACCAGAAAGAACAGAAATGATGGAAATAGTAGAAAGGGGTTTTTAAATAGTTACTATATATGTATATATAAAGTTACTATATTATGTATAAGTTCAAGAAGGTAGAAGACAGGAATATCATGTTGAGGAAAGAAATAGAAACTGTAAGAAAGACCCAAATATAACTTCCAGAGATGAAAAATACAATGTCTGAAATACAAAAAGCAATGAATAGGTTTAACGGCAGATAAGGCACTACAGAAGACATGTTCTGTGAACCAAAAATATAGCAGTAGAAACTATCCAAAATGTAGCACACAGAGAAAAATCTTATATAAAAAAAAATAAGCCACTAGCAACTGGCAGGAAAATATCAATATGCCTAACATATAAGCAATATGTTAGATATCCCAGAAGAGCTGGGTTGGAACAGAAAAAAATGAAGAATAATTTCCAAATTTTATGTAAACAATAAAGCAAGAAATCCAAGATATTCAATGAATTTTAAGCAGAATGAACTGAAAAGTGCATCATAATTAACTCACATCATGATCAAATTGCAGAAAAACAGTGATAAAGAGACAATATTATAAGCAGCCAGAAAAAAAGACATATTGAGTAGAATGAAGAGAAGAAAAACAGAAAACTTCTTTCCAGAACTTATCAAAGCTAGTAGAAAACAAAGAGGCATCCTTATAGTATGAAAATTTTAAATATATCTTTAAAAAGAAACAAAATTTCCTCAGACAAAATGTATAAAAAGGCAATTTTCCTCAGACAACCAACATTATAAAAAATGTTGTAAGTTCTTCTGACAAAAGGAAAATGATGACTGATAGACTCTGGCTACACAAAGGAATAAAGAGTATCAAAATTGAAACATATGAGAGCAAATGCGAAAGATACTTCTCCTTGACTATCTCTTTTTTAATTAATTTATTTTTTTATATTTTAAAAGATACTTAGATTACATAAATGTTGCACAAAAATTACAAGGATTCCCATGTTCCCCACCTCCCACACCTCCCATAACATCCCACATAAACATCTCTCATTAGTGTGGCACATCACCTGCAATGGATATACATATCCTGGGGCTTTGCCACTAAGCATGGACCATAGTTCACATTGTAGACCACACTCTCTCCCACACAGTTTTGCATGCTATATGCTGCTTTAAAATGGCCTATATCTGTCGTTGTAATGTCACTCAGGACAATTCCCAAGTCCTGAAAAAGCCCCTGTATTACAACTGCTTTTCCCTTCCCTGCCCCGAAAGTGTTCAGTGGCCACTGGCTCCAACTCACTGTTGTAATTTCTTCCATTGCTTGAATAACAATATGTCTAGAACAGAATACCATTAAGTCCACTCTAGTTTGACTATCTCTTTAATGTAATTTACTGATGAAAGCAAAAGTAATAGCAATATATTGTGGGGTTTATAAGCATATGTAGAATTAAAATGTATGAAAAACATACCAATAGATAGAGGACAAGTTTATGTGAATAAATTTTACCACTTAAATGACATGGGAAAATTCCTTGAAAGATACCATTTATTAAACCGCTCCAGAGGAAATATATAACATGAATAAGCCCATATCTCATAAAGAAATTTAAAGCACTTTAAGTCACTTTTCCCCAAGAAAATCCATGGCCCAAAGAGAGTCATTGGTGAATTCTTTCTTCCAAGAAAAAGAAAATATGAATTCTACATAAATGCCTTCAGACAATAGAAACAATATTTCCCAACATATAAACATTATATCAAAAATAGACAAACAAATTACAGGAAAACAAAATAATATACCAATACACATCATGAGCATAAATGCAAAACAAATCTTAATATAATTTTAGTAAATTGAATCCCATGAACTATAAAAAAGACAAAATATCATGATCAAATGAGATTTATACAAGAAATGCAGGGTTTCTTTTTAAAAATAAAAATCAACAAAGGCATTAACCAAATAGAAAAACTACAAAGGAAAACTACGTGATCAACTTGATAGATGCAGAAAAAGTATTTGCCAAATGCAATGTCCATTCGTGTTAAAATTTCTCAGATAACTGAAAATACAAAGGGACAACCTCAATCTGAAGAAGTACATCTGTGAACTATTACAACTATACTGTACTTATTGGTAAAAGACTGAATGTGTTCCTCCAATATTGGGGAACAAGGCAAGGATGACAACTGTATTCTCTTTTATTCTATATTTTACTGAAGGTCTTGATCAATATTTAATTGTATAATAAATTAAAGCAAATTTATTATACAAATTGCATCTAGATTGGAAAGGGTGTGATTTTTTTCCCCATCATAACAACATTATACTCTAATAGAAAATCCTGAGGAATATAAAAAACAAAACTAAAACAACACAGACTTTCCAAAACTAATAAATGAGTTGAGCAAGGTTGTGGAATACAAGGTCAATATAAAAAATCAATTTTATTTCTATTCTAGCTATGGGCAAATGGAAATTGGGGTTAATGAAACAATACTTTTAACAATAGCATAAAAATATTAAATGCTTAGGGATAAATTAACCAAAATTTTTGCAGGGATCTGTACACTAAATCTACAAAAAGGCCTAAAAATTGGAGATATATGACATGTTCATGGTTTAGAAGACCCAATATTGATAAAATGCCAATTCTCCTGAAATGATCTATGGATTTCACATCAGCCCAATCAAATTTCCAGGAAGCTGCATTGGTAGACATTAAAAAGCTGATTCTAAATTTTATATGGAAATGCACAAGGACCTAGTATAGCCAAAACAATTTGGAAAATGAAATAAAGAGACTGAAGGACTTATTACTTGACTTCATGACATAGTAAAAACCTTCTGGAATCAAGAGTGTGACATAGACATAAGTATAGTTCAATCGAACAGAATGTAAAGTCCAGAAATATTGATTCTTCATATAGTTGCCAATGCAATTTCAGAGTAAAACAACTGTCTTTTAAAAAAAAATATTGAAAAATGCAATGAAAGGAAAAAGTTAAAACATGGTAGATATATCAATTATCACATTAAATGTTAATGGTCTTAATAAACAAATTAAATGACAGAAGTTGCCAGAATTGATTTAAAAAAAAAAGACCTGACTATATTGCCCACAGGAAAACCACTTTAGATATAAAGACTCTAAAAGGTTAAAGAAAAGGCATGACAAAAGATAGATCATATTTACAATTTTAAAAAAAGCTGAGTGGTCTATTAATTTCTGACAAATCAGACATCAGAAAAAATTATTATCAGGAATAAAGAGGGCAAACTACATAATGATAAAGAGGGCAATTCTTAAGAATACATAACAATCATTATCATGTATGCACCTAATAACAAAGCACCAAAGTACATGAGGCAAAAACTGATAGAACTGAAAGGAGAATTAGACAAATCTGCTATTGTAGTTGAGGACTTCAACATATATATACAAATAAGAAGCAGGTAGAAAATAATTAGGATGTAGTTGACCTGAATAGCACTGTCAATCAATTGGATTTAATTGACATTAGAATACCTAATCCAACACCAGCAGTCTATACAATTTTTGGGGGAAGTCTGTCTCCTGGCCAAAAACCTATGTTTGATTTTCCAGGCCTGACCATAAGTAATTTCAAAGGCATTACCTGACAGGCCTCATGAGGGAAAGCTGTTCTGCACGTAAGCATTCCTGTCACACAGCCAATGTTCTGTAGTCTCTGAAGTGAGTTGCAGTCAAGGACTCAGGTCACCCAGACCAGTCATGCTCTAACACATATCAATATTCCTAGCATAGGCACCTCCTTATTGGGGGTCACTGAAGCCTTGCTCAGATGCCACTGCTGAGACTTCATCAAAGGGAAGCAGGGGAGACCTGGAAGATGTTTTTCTCTATTTAGACTCTATACTCAGTACTTTACACACCAAAGCCTGTCCTCCTACGTCCTGGGTTCAGAAACTGCAGGTGCCTTTTGTTCAGGGATCCTTCAGCCATGACACTTCTCTCCACTCCTGCACTGACTTTCACTTGGTCTCATGTCCATGAGGAAAAATGAAACAGGGAAACTGATAATTTTCTTCAAGTTAGTCTCTTGTTTATATTGCTGCAAAAGTGATTAAAGGTTTTTCTGTTACTTTTGTTTTGGCTTGATGGTCTTAACTACCTTTGACATATGGCATCTCATCTCTTTCATCTCAGCTAAGCTCTTGATACTTTCCAAGATCACATGGAACATTCATCAAAATATCAAAATTTAGGCAGAAAAACACACCTTAACCAACTTAAAATAAGAGAAATGACACAGAGTCTATTCATAAGCCACAGTGGAATTAAACTAGACATCAATAACAAAAAAGATAATGTAAAATGACCAGATATTTGGAAATGAAAGAGCACACTTCAAATAATACTATGTTATTTAACCTTATGGTATAATGTTAAGTGGAGAAATGTGGTAAACATTAACTCAAACCAGGTGATCTAGGTTAACAGAAACAGTATTATCATTTTTATTCTAGGTACACTTGATATTATATAATGAGAATGACACTTTGCCTCTGTGTTCTTTCTCCCCCAAACACATAACTCCAGTGTAATCATTAGAAAAATATCAGACAAATTGCAATTGAAAGGCATTCAACAAAATACACGGCCAATCATCCTCAAAACTGCCAAGGATGTCAAAAGTAAGGAAAGCCTGAGAAACTGTCACAATCAAGAGTATCCTAATAAGACATGGTAACTAAAGGTAAAACTGTATTTGGGGTGGAGATTCTGGAACATGCTTAGGACATTAGGGTTAAATATGTCAATCTGAATAAATTAAGGACTTTGTTAATAATAAACAAGTCAATATTGGTTCTTTAATTGTGACAAACATACTTTACTAATATAAGATGTTAATAATAGGGGAAACCAAGTATGGGGTATATGAGAACTCTCTATACTATCTTCAGATAGATGTATATTTAAATCTGTTCTAAAATAATACATTTACAAAAAATAGCCTTTTTAATAATTTTTTCTGTAACAATTTGGATATCTGTTTACAAAAAAAAAAAAAATTCTTACACCACACAAATAAAAACTTAATGTGAAATGAATCATCAAACTTAAAGTAAAAGCTAAAAGTATAAATTTTTTTTAGGAAATTATAGGAAAATATTTTTTTACTTTGGATTAGGCAAAGTTTCCTTACATAGGACACAAAACAGTATAAACCATAAATTTTAAACAAATAAGACAATAAAAATAATTTTTTTTCCTATTTGAAATGCACTTTTAAACAAAAGATAAGCCATATACATTAAGACAATATTTGCAAAACAAATAAATGATCAAAAATTTATGCAGAATATAATATACTCTTATAATTCCATAATAATTAAACAAGAAGCCTGATTAAAATGAGCAAATAACTTGAACTGATTCGTCAAAGAAAGAGATATTCATATGACAAATAACACATGAAAAATGTGCACCGTCATTCATTGTTCATTAGGAAAATGGAAATTACCACTTCAAAACCACAAGAACTGCTAAAATTACAGAAGACTGGCAATGTAAAGTGTGGTGAAGATATAGAACAATTGGAAATTTTATACATTGCTGGTGGGCATACAATATAGCATAGCTTTTGGAAAACCATTAATTGGTTTTTCATAAAATAAGTATACACTTGTCATGTAAACTAGAAATCCCTCTCTTATGTATTTACCTAAGAAGAATGAAAACACATGTTCACACAAAGAATTTTTCTTGAATGTTCAGAGCAGTTTTGATCATAACAACTAAAAGCTGGGAAGAACCCAAAGGCCTATTGATTGGTGAATGTATAAGCAAATTGTGGTATACCCTACAATTGAAAGTAAAAAAGAGTAAAAAAAGAAAGAGAGAATTATTATTACAGTACATTGATACATTTTAATAGCATCATGTGAAGTGAAAAAAAAAACAGAAAAGATTACATTATATATTATTCCATTTTAGGAAATTCTAGAAAAGGCAAAACAATAATTTCAAGAAAGCAGCTCGGTATTTGTTAGTCTGAGTTCTCTAGAAAAACAGATCCAACATTATGGATGGATGGATGGATGGATGGACTGGATGGATGGATGGATGGATGGAATGGGTGGATGGATGGATGGATGGATGATAGATAGATACATTGATAGATAATTTAGAGATTTATCTTAAAGGATTAGCTCATGTGACTGTGGGAACAAACAAGCACAAACTCCATAAGATAGGCCACAAGCTGGAAACTGATAAATGTGATGTTGAATTCCTTAGTCTAAATTCCCCAGGGAAAGCTGGTTGGCTGGAAATTCCAGCAAGGGCAGATGCTGAAGTTGAGGAAGAAATTCTTCTGACGACTGAAATCCACATTAAGGACTTTAAAGAACACCAACTGATTGGATGAGGAAACTGCCCACATTACTGAGGTCAATCTCCTTTGATGATCATAGATGCAATCTACTGATTATGGGTACAAATCCCATCTACGAAACAGCTCTCAGTAATAAGCAGGCCAGTGCTTAACCAAAAAACTGGATACCATAAACTAGTCAAGTAGAGACATGAAATTAATCATCCCAGTATTTGCCTGGAACTGAGGCTGGGGGGAAAGGATTGACTGACTGCAAAGTGCCATAAGGGAACTTTTTTGATTTTGTAATGATAGTAATGTTCTATATTATGATTGTGGTAGTGGTTATATTATTGAATATTTTTGTCAAACACAGAGAATCACACAATTAAAAATAGTGATTTACATATGTAAATTATACCACAATAAAGCTGATTATAATTGTTCATTTTGACAAATCATGTATAATCATGTATAATTGTTCATTTTGACAAATTAGTTTCTCCTTTCTTCCATGGTTCTTCATTTGGCTGTTTGTAATGGCATATTTACTTCTCACCTTTTGTCTTATTGAAATTGTAGGACTTCAGTTTTATTTGTATTTTTTCTAAGAAAGAAAAGTATTTATCTGAATATGTACTTATGCAGTTGGTTATTGGCACTAAATTTGCTAGTAATTTCAATGAGGATTGCAACTAATGAAGTTAATTCAATTAGATCACTCATTTAAATTATATTACGTCCATCAAGAAAGACAGTATGTTTAAATGTACTATGTAAATAAAAATCACAATCTTCTCATTTTTTAAATAAAAATTCATATTATTTGTAACTTCACAATTATATTTTCTATTTCTTTTATAAATAAAGAAAATAAATTCAAAAGATGGAACATTAAAACAAGAATTCACCAACACAATGAACCTTTTTGGCAATCTGTTCATTCCTTTCAGAATTAATATATTTTAACCTTCATCAATATTTGCCTTTAAAAAAACACACTAATGGGCACTCCCCTAAATCCATCTTGATACCATAAAAAAGCCATGCTCTTTGGATCACTTTGTGTTATATCACAATTCATACATATATTTCGCAAACCACAGAATACAGGCACATTTCCCTTTCTGAAACCTAACAGTTTGTACAAACTTGTTTTATTAGTAGGCTGTGCCACCAGTGGATGTGTCCTTGGAGTATAACTCAAATTTACTTTAGAAACCTTGAATTGATAAAGTAACAGAATCACCCTGGTGTGTTCTGTTAAGCTTGTCCAACTTTCTCATTATCTGCAGAATCCAGAATTCTATTATTATTAATCTTAACCAAGAATTGTCTCTAACCTATTTAGTCAAATATATTTGAATATATTTTCATGGCTAGGAGAGGCCAAATGATTTGTCAGATATCACTAAAAAGAGAGACACAGAGAGGCAGGAACAGAGACAGAGAGAAAGACACACAGAAATGAGAGACAAAAAAGGAGAAAAACTAAGTTTCCTAAATCTTCAGCTCATGATCTTATGAGAGTTTTGTGTTCTGTGGATAAATATCCAATGAAATACCCATGTGTGAATGCTGAAGACATGGAGCAAATTTTTCGCTTTGAATTTCTATGAGATTAATCTATTAGGCCTTGTATATGGTAAACTATTAACATATGAAATAAAAACTCACAAGGGATAAAAAAAATACAGTTCAGTCTATTAGGGGATGGCAATTATATTTTTTCATATTAGAAAGGACATAGTTTCACTCCTTATGAACTATACTGCCTAAACCAGGTGTGGTAGCTATGAAAATACATGGGTCAGATCTCCAGCTATGGGTAGCAAAGTTGACTGAAGTTCCCAGCTGCTGCCTCTTTGGACCCACCAACATGATCATGTGGAGGCCACACTTCCCCTGGGCTGCTTCCAGCCAAGGACTCAGCAAAGCAGGGATACTAAGCAGACCCATTAGGAGGAGATGTGTGACTCCTTCATCAGGAGACTTTGCTTTGTGACTCCCCACACCCAGGCTGAAGGAACAGGAATTTCCAATCCAATCCTCCTTCTTCCTCTCTCTCCTTTAACAGGACACAGATCAACATCAGAGCCTGAAGGCTTTCCCACACTGTTCTGCTCTGTATCTTTCAAGTCTAATCCCATCTTGCATCTACTTCTTGGAAGCATGAACTAACACACCATGGCTCTTACTGTTTCTGGTCTTAAATCTCCATATTCATAGAAGATTTAAAAAATCATATATTCTGCAGATTTATCAGGATTTCAGTTTCAATTTGGAAAGATGACACTTTGAAAGCACTATTCAAATGCACTGTACATATTTTCATATAAGAACCACTCTTAGAAGAAAAGAATGCGATCAAAACTATGAAATGCCAACAATTGTAACACATATATTCCAATTCCAGAAATTTAAATAAGTGGGTTTCAGAATCCTTGAAATTAATCATAATTGTTTTCATTTTAAATATTTTCTCAATATGGATATCACATATATTCTTTATCATAACTAAGCAACATACACATATACATTTCTTTTCTGATGAATAACATTTTTTACATTGAAGAATATACATTAATAAAAATCCCCTGCTTGCTTAGTTCCAAACATTTGCTTACACATCTGGTTGTATATAAGAAGAAACATAATGGATTAATTTTTCATATACTACTTCTATTTTAGAACAAATGCCCTTGAGAAAAATATAAGGCTCTGAAAGTATAACTGATAATTGGATTTTATGAAGTGTTTTTATAATTTTTCAAAATAACTTTTTCTAATTCTTTAACTGCCTTCCATCTTAGTCCTATAGGTAAATTAGTGTTTTTATCATCTTTTTGCAGATGGAGAAACTGAGAAGTTAAGTAACTTCATAAGGTCACCCAGGAAAACAATCAAGGCCAGATACATGTGGCCCAAGATTTAGACCATTTGACAGAGCTACTTTATGGGTCTGCTTCTTATAAAATGTATTTTATTAACTTTGAGAAACTCATTTTTTGAGGTAATTAGTTACAGAAAACTAGGCTGAGACAACTTTTAAAAGTTTACCAGAAACCTTCATCAGTAACTTTCTTTCTTTCTTTCTTTCTTTTTTTTTTTCTTCAGTTTTAAAGCTTTGAGAAAATTAAAAATATTTGTTCAGGATAAGTTTTCTGAACTTTGAGACTCTTGGCTTTTGCTTCATTGTAAAATGTCATACTGGTTATTTAAACTTGGTGGCTATATTTTTGACAGCTGTGCCATGGCAACACTCTTGGGAAAATCTTTAGTACCATTAATGAGATCTGGACAACCATAGTGAAAGCCCCACCAGGAAACTTCTACTGAGCTGGCATTGAGCATAACAAAGAACATCATATGTTTGAACTGGAGAAATGTCACCGCAGCAAGCTTAGTAAGGCCAATTCCTCTTTTACAATCAAGTTTTTTTCTTCTTTTTTTTCTTTTCCTTTCTGTCAATCATCTCGAATATTGCCATAAAGTTTTTTCAAAAGACTTTATAGAAAATCTTGTGGAGTTTTTTTTTTTTCCTTTGCACTTTGTGCTTTATATCCTCTCCCTTTACTTATTTTTCAGGAAATATCTATCTGTTTTTTTCCTAGTTAATTTCCAGATATGTTTGAAAAGATTTCTTCAATAAATGAATTCCATTACTTCGATTGGATAGCAGTCAAACAGGATAACATAGGCCTGCCTTCACACACTCTTTGGAAATCTCAAATCTTATGGAATTCACATGCTTCCTCTACATGCAATGCTATAAAAGCTTTTGCTATTTAGTTTATCAATGAACCATATTTTCTAATCTTTGGCCTAATTTCCAAATTCCCCTCCCTCGACATAACCATAATTTAATTTAAAAAAAAAGAAATGAGAGGGGAAAAAAAATTGGGTATTTACTACATTCATTATGTTGTGATAGAAGTCTTTATATACAGTCTTTATTCCTTAGTTTTCCTACTCATGGTTCTACCTGTTTACTGGACGTTTGTAAATTCACTATGTCCTGTGCTCATTATTACTCCTCCAAATCTCTTTTCTCCTAAAGAACTTCTCAGGGGTGCCATTATCCATACAGGCACTTTCTTCATCCTAGCACTCCCATTTCAAATCAATTACATAAAAACTTCAAATTTTGTCTAGTTAGTAGTTAATAGTAATTAATATTTCCCTTCTAATTCTCTTGTTTCTGCTTTTGTTCAGGCTCTTATATTCTACCTAAACTAAAGTAACAGATTCTTAATTTACCTCTCTGTTAAACTACTTTACTAATATTCTTGATTATGTTACCAGATTCATCTTAGAAAAAGCAAACTCGCAAACCCAGCCATAGTCCTCACCTCCTTAAAAATCCTTCTGTGCCACCTAATTTCTGACCAGATGATTTTTAAGTTGCTTTTTAAAATAATGTATGATAATCTTGCTAATTTCTCCTCTCCAACCTATTAATACATGAATATAAAATTTTATATTTGAACAATACCTGACATTGGAGTTTGTTTCAAAACTGCATGCTTTCATATACATATGTAGCATTTTCTATGACTATTCTACTTGGTCCCAAAGTCCATACTCATCTGCCAAAATGTGATACAGTTACGTATTCCTGGTACCAAACTATAATCCTCAACTAAATTGACCTCTCAAATTAATTCTATCTGAAATAGTCAATATAGTAAGAGTAAGCACAGACAATAGAAATGTCAAAACCTCAATTGCTTAACAAGATAAAAGTTTATTTTCACTTCCCCCCAGACCCACAAAAGTCTCCAGGGCACCTCTCTTTCAAGCAAACTCAGAGTGTCAGGCCACTTCCATAATGTGGCTCTGCCACATCTGTGACGCCTCACAGTCATTACCAAAGATAAAGAGAGAGGGAGGAGGAAAACTGTCAAAGGCAGGCCTACTCTCATGACCTCAAACTAACTGCAAGAAATGCTGTAAATGTATGGGAAGACAAATATTTTCTGGCTTACTTGTTTTCTATCAGTGAGATGTACTTACAATCTTGCCTGTATTTCTTTCCTTTGCCTGTACTTGTTTAATTGCATGTATTGTGTTGTATTACAATTGTGTGCTCTCTTTTCCCCACTTGAGTGTGAGCTTCTTGATGGCAAAGGAAGATATGTTTCTACTTATCTTTGCATCTGCCAAGAGGTGAATAAGGTTTCAGATAGAACTAACACATGCGAATTTTAAGTTCAAGTATGGGAAGCACCAAATAAACTGAGAAAGGCAAATGTATTGAACGTATGAGAAACAACTTATAGACTTTGAGAATAAGACTGGGAAGGTAGATATTATGAAGTCCTCTCAATTTTAGTATATAAAATTTAATGCAAAAGTAAGTGGTCGACAAATAGAAAATAATAATAATAATAAAAAGAAATAAGTTAAAAAGTAAGTGGTCGGCGGAGAACCCGCGAGGGCTGGGTGCACGTGTGCTTCTGTGGCCAGGAGGGGGACGTGTGTGGTGCAGGTGACCCGGACTGAACATTTCAGATTGCCTGGTAAACCTGGTGCTCCATCATGCTGATGGCAAGGTTTGTGTGTCTCAGGACACTACTTTCTAGGGTTTTCCACCCAGCTTTCACCAAGGTCTCCCCTGGTCTGAAGAATTCCATCACAAAGAATTAATGGCTCTTAACACGTAGCAGGGAATATGCCAGCAAGACAAGAACTGGGATCCCGCATGGGAAAACTGACTAAGATCTCAAAGATGTAGCATTGGCGCCATCAATAGAAAAAAATATTTAAAATTGAACAAATGGAAAGATGGTTTGTTGCTGGAGGAGCTGCTGTTGATCTACTATGGCTTGGGAATGTCTAATGAAATTGGAGCTAATGAAAAGGCTGTAATTTGGCCTCAGTATGTAAAGGATAAAATTTAGTCTACCTACATATACTTAGCAGGAAGTATTGGTTTAACAGCTTTGTCTGCCTTGGCATTGAGCATATCTCCTGCTCTCATGAGCTTCATGATGAGAGGCTCTTGGATGATGATTGGTGCTACCTTTGCAGCCTTGATTGGAGCTGGCATGCTGGTATGATCCATGCCATACGACCAGAGTCCCAGTCCAAAGCATCTTGTGGCTGCTACACTCTGGTGTCATGGGTGCAGTGGTGGCTCCCATGGAGATCGTAGGGGGCCCTCTTCTCATCAGAGATGTTTGGTACACAGTTGACATTGTGGGCAGCCTCGCCACCATGGCTATGTGTGCTCCCAGCAAGAAGTTCATGAATATGGACACACTCTTGGGAGTGGGCCTGGGTCTTGTCTTTGTGTCCTCACTGGGATCTGTTTTTCTTCCATCTACCTCAGTGGCTGGTACCACTCTATACTCAGTGGCAGTTTATGGTGGATTGGTTCTTTTCAGCATGTTCCTCCAATATGACATCCAGAAAGTAATCAGGCATGCCAAAGTAGCATTGTTATATGGAGGTCAAAAATACAATCCCATTAACTCAATGATGGGTATCTACATGGATACATTAAATATTTATGTTAGTTTTCACTATGCTACCAATTGGAAGCAACAGAAAGAAATGAAGTGACTCAGCTTCTGGCTTCTCTCATACATCAGATATCTTGCTTGTTTTATAGGGGTAGAAATTCATTAAATAGTTTGTACAAGTAGCTTTCATTGAAGTTTAGAAGAAAAAACATGTCAACACATTTAAAATATACCAGTATAATGTGATGCTTCAGGTCTCCTTTTTCTTCGAGAATAAATTCAGTAGTTCTCTTCCAAATAATCACATACATTTCCAATTCTCATGTTTGAGTAATTAAAAATGTTTTAATGAATATGACAACTAAGATATTATCAGAATTAAAGTATTTTATCTGTTTTTAAATTTACTTGGTTAAGTAAAAATTAGCAAACTTGTGTTTCCTGCATGTTTTTGGATTGCAGGATATTGTAAGTAATGTCCTAGGTGGCTTAGAGGTTTGGTAAAGGATTCAGAAGAGGAAGGCCATCACAGTCTTTTCTTGAATATTTATGACTCAGAACTTATATAAATGGTGGAGAGACAGTGAGAGTTGTCTGGTTATTTGGAAACAATCAAATGATCACTGTTTTTGATCTGCTGGACTTAGCGAAAGCAGTATGCATAAAACAAAGATGAGAGATTCATTCTCCTGCCACTCCTCCTCAGTGATTTCTTTACGATGTAGGCGTGGTTACATCTGGCCTCTTGTACAATAGTCCAGAATATTAATCATGAAAAATCCCTAATATAATATAAATGTGGAAGTTTTACTTTTGGACTTCTAGAACAAAATATTCTTAAAATTATGATGAAGAGAAAATATTCACAGCATGAAGTTTGTTGCATATTCAAATATACAGTAATGTGTTGATGATTGTTGAGTTTTTTGCCTATTTATTGAAATGTGTAAATAGAATACATGCTTACCATTCTCATCTCTTCAAGATTTGAAGACTTTATCCAAAATGCTTACACTTGAGAACATGGAAGCAGTTTTTTTCCCTAAGCTATGAATTTCTTGTGTTTCCTCTCAGATTAAGTGCTAAAAAGCAAAACAAAACTCATTCTGTCTTTATCAAGTATATCAATAAAAAGTAGAATGGAGAAAAACTGCTGCCTCAGGATTTCTCTGAGCAAAATTTCCCTTCCCCTGCATAGACCATTATTTAACTTTCTTGTGACATTTGTACATTTTTTCATACACAGGAGTTATTTTTGGAAGTCTTTAATGAATTAAATAAGCCTGTGTGATTATTGAGATGATTGTTATTTTTGACAAATATTTATTGCAGTAATCCAGAAATAACTATTCTAACCATTTCAAATTATATAGGATGCTTATTTCTAAAATAAAGTTCTAGCTAGGAAAAAAAATAGTTTGATGTAATGTTTTCAGTCTATGCCAATGTACCTTATTACATGCTTATTATTTAAAACTCTAGCAACATATGAACATAACTTTAGAAAATAACTTGTGCCGCTGTTTGGTAGGAGTGCTATACTACAGTGCTTAAACAGATGGGGTAGTAAGTCCCTAGTGAGAGGCAGAGCATAAGATCTCTTCTTTACCTACAGAGTTTCCAATCTATTATTGCATTTATGTGTACTATGTGCATCTGTACTCAAACTTTAAGTTTAGTCTGTTTGCCTCATGCAATACTGACATGTCAGAGAAGGCTCTTATTTTACTGAAAGCTTAGGTATCTGGAAATCACACAAAGTTCTCCACTTAAACCACTGGCCTTTTTCAGAGCATGTGGAACTAGAGAAGGTTTGGCTTCAGGATCTTCCTTCTATGTGGTTACCAGGCAGCAGCTTTTTACCTCCTGACTATTCCAATATGACAGTAAGTTTTTCTTTTTGCAGGATAAAGAGGTTCATGCCCCAGCTTTTATTAATGTTACTACTGAGACAAATCACTAGTTACTACTGCCGGCACACAAGGAATGAAATGGGTTTTTTATCATTAATTCTTCTGGGGAAATTGCTTTTGACATACACATTTATAAACTGCAAATGGATTTTCATGAGCAATTTCATCCCACATTGTAAAGAGTGCCAATGTTAATGTTCGAGGACAACAGAAACCAGTTGAAGTACTTTAGCCCTGGAGAGATTAATTTGCTAGAGGTATGCGATGCTGGGGAGACACTGTGGATAGACCAATTTTAGACTCCAGCTGTGATTTGAAAGAAGTCACATGACCTGAACTAGGTTGTTGGCAATGTTAGTATTTAACTAAAGCAGTTAAATCCTTGAGAGACAGAAGTCCCAAGGAGAGAATTTGGAAAATAATTATCCAAGTTCTCCAGTCAAAGCTTAATGAAACTAACAGGAAGCACTCTAACAGCTTAGGGTTTAAATATTGTCGTTTAAAAACTGGCTCCAATAACAACTAGCCAGATTACCAGGAAGCTAATATCTCACAGTCTTCACTGAATTGGCCAATATATGGAAGTCTTCAGCACTCAAATGCCAATAAAGGTTGAAGTCAAGTCTCATATTGTTCTATTTACTCTATATCCCTAGGTATTGCTTCCAAAACATACATGTCATATTAGAGTGGCTGCGTTGGATTGAGTGTAGGGGTACTTAACCTAAACCACTTTCTCTCAGAATGGACTTTCCCATTTAAAACTAAATCCTGAGTCCAGACTACTTATTCCCTCGTGGTGAGTTACCCTTTCTTGGGGACAGTGGTGGTTTATGATAATCTTTTGTACAAGTAGGGATTAGTTGGGGACATATATATCCATTACAAAGATTCTACTATTTACAAAGATCTAAAAAAAAAAAAAGGGAAGAAGGATAGTGGCATTGACCTTCTCTTCCTAGAATGTTTTTGATCATTCAAATCTTACCCCCAATCCAAAATCATTTGTGTTTTTCCTAATGAGTCTAAAGAGCAGTTGTAACTACAAAAAATGTTCTGTTATATCATTTCATGACATAAAGATTATCAGTTCACTATACATATGTATAACCAAGAGAGAAAACTCTAGTGACCTTCCCAAAATAAGAAAGATTGGCTAAAACTAACTTACTTTTTCAACCTAGAATAGAATAGGCATTCCTAAAAGGAACAGTATCAGATAGGAAATAGAAAACTTTTTAGATATTTCAAGCAGAATAGAATTATAGGGAATTAGATGTTTGCTTACATCATCAATCGAGTGGCTGGAGAAACTAGAGTTAGCATGTTGCTATTAAAAAAAATCAATTCATAATTACAATCCAGATCTCACAGAGCTGCTGTTGCTACTACCTATGGTACTATAACAATTTCATGGTGTACATAAGTAGGTTTACCAGACACTGGAAAGCTGGATCCACCAAATGCAACTGCTTCTAAACACTCACATCTCCAGAATTTTCCTTGAGAGCAGACATATTTCACCTCTGCTTTCCAGATCTAACCTGAGTTTATCAGTTGCTTGAACTAAAGTTACATCAAGAACTTCAGTTGCAAGGAACTTTGGGAAAGTGAATTTTAAGTTCCCCAGCCTCTACAGCTCCAAGAAAGCATGGAAATTTTTTTAATTTTAAGATCTTCTGTCAATGCAGTAAAGGGGGTAGTTATACTATGTACCAACTGAACATATTCAGAACAGGCAGATAAATTACCCAGGTATAAGAATATTGGGAAGCATAAAGAACTATATCAAATTGGAGAAAGCAGATCCTATCTAAAGGGTGTTCAAATATTTATATTAAATACTACAATTCCATATATTTAGATCCCATTTTTAAGTATATAGACTGAATAATAAAAACATCACACCCTGATAGCCAAACAAAATAAATCTGTAGGCTAGATCTGTCTCAAGACTCCTTTTTGCTGCCTATAACTTCAGTGTATTTATAACATGTCATCTGCAAGAGAGAAAAAAATACTTATTACTGATATTTATTTCATTATTAAGAAATTGTATTTGAGGTATGATTATTACTGATGTATCTCTTCCCCATCTTCATCTATTTAAATGTGTATATTATTTCCTATAAAATTATTGTGATATTTTAAGGGCTTGCCTAAGATAACCCAGCCCTTGTTATGTAACTTAAATAAAAATTAACTGAAAATTACTGGATTTTTTTCATATTTACAAATATATTTGACATTATGTAATTAGCTTGTATTCATTTAAAAATAGCGTATGAAAACTTCTTTCAAGGTAAAAAGTTTTGAGAAACCCTCAGTGAAAAGGCACCACAGGCAATGCCCTCCCAAATTATACCCTGGGCTATTATGAAATGTTTGACCTAACTAAATTGTGTAATAAGATGTTCTTTCTAATGTTATTCTGATATCTGCTGGCATAGTAACTGTATCATAGATTTTAAGCAAAAACAAGATTTGTGCTGTGAATGTTATTAGAACCAGTGACCTAACAACACGTGTTTCAAAAGCATATTTCTTCACAACATTTTTGAACCATTCCTTCCTCCGAGGAGTCTATTAATTGAGTCTATCTGTTCTGGTTGTGCTTTCTTAAGAGACATGTTTTAATAATGACAAATGTGATATCAATCTTTCTTTGGAAGAAATGAAGCTTTTCAGTATTGTTGGAACACCTGCAATTTTTAGTGTTTTATGGTGGTTTAGAACTTGAGCCAAACACAATTGTTTTTGGCAATCATATCTATCCTTATCTCACCTAAAAAGATTTGAAACAGATATTTAATATTAGATTTTTTTAGAAGAAAATATATTCAGACTTTTGTCTTTTCTGATCTCTCACCTTGATTGAATTCACTCTTCCTTTTTCACTTAGTTCAATAAAAGATAAATACAGACTTTACAAAAATCCTTACTGTAACTACATATCAATGATCTTAGTGATTATTAAATAGTAGAGAGATGAAATCAGAAACACACATAAACTAATCTACCTAGTCATGTATACTTTCCTCAATGTATTCTATTGTGGGTAAAATTGGGTCCTTCTGTGAGCAAGGTTTTTCTATTGCTAAGCAAACATATAATTCATTATCCAAATTGGGACACTTTTGACAATGACACTTTATTATTTCACTATAGTTGCATCTATAATACAAATAGCAAATGCAGGTCATATGAATGACTGGAAAAGAAAACGTGGATGGATTGTGCCAAATTTATTACTACTGCCAGGAAAACAAATGAACGTTCATATATTTCTGAGGTTGTGTCAGCAGGGTCACCTTTACATACTAAGCTGGCATCATGGTGCTATTGATCACATATTTATGCTGGCTTCTATTACTTATTTAAAAATTGGCCAGTATTGTCATGAGTAATATTAATACTAGTGTGACAACAAAAAAGAACTTTCTGTTTTGGACAGGCAGAATTAAATTAAAAGCCTAAAGATATTACAGCACTTAACATTAACATAAAACTATATACTTTTGTGAGAAACAAGTCATATTCTCACACTGCTCAAAGAAGCCAAATGGTATTGTGGTCCATCTGGATTTCTTGAAAATTCGACAAGTGTAAACTCCTAGGCATTATGTTGATAGAATATGGACCACAGAGTGCTGGTTAAAATGTAGTTTAGCATTCCTAAAGCCCTTCCAATCCTATATTTATTGTAACTAAACATACACTGACATTTACAGTATTTCATCTGCTCACAGAACCTATTCTTAATGGATTTCTTATTGATGAGTTGCAAAATGAGATCTCAGAAAACACACTATCTTACTCACGTAATTGATTTATAATTATCTCTGGCATACTATGTTTGTGAATATTAATATCAAATTCAATTTCTACAATGGTTTTCATAACCCAATTAAATGGAGCAAATTTGAATGAATAATTCAGGAGCATATTAAGAATTTCCAATCTGAACTATGATAGATGGCATTATAGACAGGCCTAAGCAAACTCAGGGTTTAAGCCCTTGTTTCTTGAAAAAGGTAAACACTTCTACAAGTCTAACTACAGGAAACGTAGAATTGCATTCTGATAGAAAATAATTGTTATCTATACTGCCTACAACCAATTGAAATTTTAAAACAAGAATGGTTATTCTTTTGGGTCTTATGTTAATTAGATATGACTAGTAACTAGAATAAAACAAATTGCCTACTCCTATTTTAATTAAAATAATGTAAATTATGTAGTTAAGAAAAATTATTTGTGCATATCTTTATTTGTATTGATATTTGCATAGAGAATATTTGATTTCACATGTAATTTTTTTTCAAGATTGTTCTTAAAATAGGAAGCAATATTGTCCAGAAATAGAAACTATTTTTATTGCCTCACATTAAGTATTAAGATAATACAATGAATTTGTGAAGTATTTACTGAATCCCTAAGTATTTTCCCTTTTCTTAGGTAAGAGAGTTGATTTACCATATCTCTTGAGCTGATCTGCGCTTTGTGCATGTTCACATACAAGAACTGCCTGCTGTTTTGCAGTCAGGACTATCAACCTAATTAGATTGTGAACTGTTAATTTTCTCTGCTGATCACTGCTTAGCTGCAATGTAGCACATGCTAGGTGCTCAAAAAGGTATTTATATTTACTTTAAACTTTTAATCTTGAATACTTTAATATATAACGAAAAGTAGCAAAGATAATAGAGGGGTTCTCATATATATCTTTTACCCAGCTCTTCCTTATATTAACATGATAAAATAATATGGTGCATTGATCAAAACTAGTCTTTAAACTTGTTAAAATTATTAACTAGATTAAAGTCTTCATTGATATTTCACCCTTTTACCCATCAATGTCCTTTTCCTGTTCTTGTATCTAATCCAGGATACCACATTGCATTTAGTAACCATATTTCTAATTCTTCTCTGAACTACGACAGTTTCTCAGATTTTCCTTGTTTTTCATGAACTTAACCAATGAAGAATTCTGCTTAAATAAGTGAGTAAATGAATGAATGGTTGTATTGAAAAAAATCAACCAATCTATCTCATGTATTATGTCCTTGTGTATATATAAAGTTCTGTGATGTAAATTATGTGCTTATCCCTTGCTTTCATTATATCTTTTCTCTTAAAATTTCTAATGAATCATTAGCCATCAGGGAAATGTAAATCAAAACCACAGTGTGATACTATTTCACACCCATTAGAAAGGCTGTTATTTTTTAAAAATGGAAAATAATGAGCATTGGAGAGGATGCAAAGAAATAGGAACACTCATTCATTGTGGTGGCAATGTAAAATGGTGCACCTGCAGTGGAAGATAGTTTGGCAGTTCCTCAGAAAAGTAAGTATAGAACTAACGTATGACCTGGCAATTCAACTCCCAGGCATATAACCAAAAGAATTGAGAACAAGGACTTGAACAGATATTTTCACACTGTTCAGAGCTGAATTATTCAGAATTCCCGAAAGATGGCAGCAATTCAAGTGTCCATCAACTGATGAATGAATAAATAAAATGTGGTACATATATACAATGGAATATTATTCTGCCATAAAAAGGATTGAAGTTCTGATAGAGGCGACAACATAAATGAACCTTGAAGACATCATTTTGAGTGAAATAAGCCAGACATAGAAGGACAAATATTGCATGATTTCACTGATTTTAAACAGTTAGAATAAACAGACTCATAGAGCCAGAATCTAGAATATAGGTTACCAGGGAACAGAGTAGGGACAGGGAATGGGAAATTCAGGCTTAAAATGTACAGGGTTCCTATTTGAAATAAAGTAAATGTTTTGATGATGGATGGTGGAGATGGTAATACATCATTGTGGACAAAATTAACAGCACTGAAATGCATAACTGAATGTGATTAAAAGGGGAAATGCTATATTGTATAACAGAATACACATTTTTAAAAAATCCATGGAATTACACTACATAAACAGGGAACCCTAAGTTAAACCATGGACTTTAATTAATAGTATAATTATAAAAATGTATTATCATCAATTTTAACAAATGTTCCATAACAGTGCAAGTTATTGGTGGTAGGGTGGTGTATGGGAATCCTGGATTTTATACATGATTATTCTATAAACTCACAACTTCTCTAATAAAGAAAAAATCTAATGTATATTATTATTTAATTAACTTAAATATTTATATAAAGGCAAATTTAGTAAATAAAGCTAAAAATTTTATCCTGGTTGTAAAATTCAAATGTGAAAATTATTTCCAAAGATAAATCATAATGGAGTTCTTCAAGGAATAAAAATTAAGAGCCAATAAATATAATGCTGGTGAGATAAAGGTAGTGTGGATTTGGAATAACACCATCTACTTTGAATTCAAAGAGATTTGGAATTCATTGTTCACATGGCCATTTACTGCCTATGTGCATATAGGAAATATATTTAATCTTTCTAAAGCTTAATTTTCTCTTCAGTTAAATAGAGATATAAACTTTACCTAACTTATGGGTTTATTGCGAAGATTAAACAGTCTAATCAATTTGAATTCATAAATTAAATGTATCCCTTAATAAATATAAGTAATAAATCAAAAGAAAGAAGCAGGAAAAGGAAATAAAGAGGAATTATAGTTTAAGAATATAAAAATATCATATTAAATTGGAACATCTGAGAAGACATCAAATTATTATATAACTAATGGAAAATTATGTATAATTTTTCAAGATGTTACCTAAGGCAATGAATTCACTAATCTGTTGACATTATTATTCAATATATATTAGAAAAATGTGTAATTCTATAATTTTCTGTAAACTTTTAGAGTTACTTTATAAATTAATTAGACACAGTAAAGAACTGTATTATTAATGCATCCCCCACAAATACTCCAGTACATTTTAACAGTCAATTATTACACCAATGAACTCAATTTGAAAAAAGGCTTTGCCACAAACTCAAACACTTGTTCAAATGAGCCAGGCATGATCTTCAGTAAAGTTATCTTTTCCATTGTAGAAATTTCACTTTTTCTGTTTCATAAATAAAAGGCTATACTGGAAATATTTTATGTAGAAAATTCCTATATCAGAAGACAGAAAATTATTTTTTATATCTAAATTATTTCCCAAACTGGCAAGTTAGATGAATCTCTGATATTTCAGAGGCAGTTTACCCATTGCTTCTGGCTATTTCTGTTTTCAGTGGCCAGAAAATCCAGCTGAAAGTACAGCTTCATGTATAAAGTTTTCTGTTGACTTTTTCTACCTAATTTAAACAGACTCTCAAATGGTACATTTGGTAAGGAAAGCATAAACTAGGAATAGAAAAAAAAAAAAACCTGAAAATAATCTAGCATTTGTATATTGTTTATATTTTTCAAAGCTTTTTTGAATTCAGTTATCACATTTTAATTTCATCTAATCTGTGAAGTCAGAAGAATAACACTAAATTAAATGTATAATAAGAAAACTGAGCACATATATAATACATTAAATTATTAATTCTGTTGACCAGGGATTTCCTGTCTGTCCCTGCTAGTATTAAAATCTATTCCTCCTGAATCATGATCCTGGTCTCAACCGTTAAGCTGAGGGAATCTTTAGTAAAATAAATCCTCAGAAATGGTATCTTTCCACACAACTGGAACACGCAAAGAAGACTCACCTAAAAGCTTTTTTCTTTCCACAGACAAAATTGGTTCTCAGAAAGAATAAAATAGAGGAACCAAAGAATGGAAAACCCTTTAAATACCAGCATTATCACTAGAATGGGAAATTTGACTATTCTTAAGATCTTACACATATGCACACACACAAACAACTCTTAATTGTGTAAAACTTTTTGATTGCACAAATTTTATATGATTTCTTCTAAAGTAAATGAAGCAAGCAGTCACTCAAGTATTTATTGGGGTGGTGTGTGTGTGTGTGTATGTGTAACTGACAATTACCCAGAGTACTACTAAATTCCATGGGGCTTACAAAAGAAGCATAGTGATCATGTCTCCTACAAGAATATGGCAATACATTTAGAGATATAAGACTAATGCATTTAACACTGCTGTTGAATATATGATACTAATATATTCAACTAAATAGTATATTATTAATATGACTACGTAATGACTCACACTGATTGACATAGAAGATTAGAGGGAAGGAAAAAGAATGAGAAAAAGAGCAATCAGAGAGGGCTTCTTGATAAAAATTCGAATTAAGCTGTGTCTTGAAAAGTTATTAATAATTGAAAAGGAAAGAGAGAGGGAAGGGCATCTTAAGCTAAAGAAAGAATATGATACAGGTAAACATTTGGAAATATCAATGTTTGTGGATACATGAAAAGCATATTAGAATTGTAGAACTTGAAGTTACTTCAGACATTATCCGGCTCAGTCTCCTGTTTTTGTTCAGATTAGGATCCTAAGAAGAGGAAACAAAGGTGACTTGCCAAAAACACACAGCTTATTAATAACTCAATTGGATTCAATTGGTACACGATTCTGAGTCTCCTGAAATTCACAGCCCAGGGCTTTTTAAAATAAACAAGGAGTTAAATTTTACTAGTTCACATTTAATTCAGCCTGAATGGAACAATTGAAATTACACCCTGGAAACAGAAGATTGTCAAAGAGAGGGCGTGAAAAATATGCTGGTGCAATTATTGTTAACCTGTGAGAGTTTCATCATATTTACTTATCTTCTTTTTCTGGCAAGAGATAGCACTTCTGAAATCCAATGTGGCCTCTTGAAATTACTTGGCATGAAATTATCTAAATAGTGCCAAAAATATCATGTGTGAAACTGTACAGCAATGTTTCCACCCATTTTCAGTGTAAAGATTCAAACATACTTTGGTTAAAGTGTCTGATGAGAGTTCCAGGCTTGGGAGATGTAATGCATGTGCTTTAGATAATAGTGCAGAAGGGTAGGCACAGTTGCAATTTAACCTCACACATCTGGTTATTTCTTTTATTTTGATGATTGACATGTGTTAAGGTATAATCTTGTTGAAGTCAAAATATATTTTATATACTATAAAATTTATGTTAGCTAGGACAAAGGCAAATAGTTTTCATTATTAGACAATTAAGGAAACTATTCCAAGTTAACACAATAAAACTTTATGTATTCAATGAACATTATTAATTAATATTTATTATGTGTCAGGCGCTTCTCTAGATGATGGTGATATATCAATGAACAAACAAGAAAGTCCCATACTCATGAAGCATATTGTCTGATGAAACCTACATTCTAGTTCACCTTCTATGTGCTAGATAATGTGTCAAATAGAAGGTATGAAAATATGAAACAAAATGAACACTCCTTTCAAGAGTTCATTATTTGGGAAGAAGATGTGGCTCAAGAGATTGAGCTCCCGCCTACCACACGGGAGGTCCTGGGTTTGGGTCCTGGTGCCTCCTGGAAAAGATGAGCAAGACAGTGAGCTGGCACAACAGGCAGGCACGATGAGCTTATGAAATAAGAAGATGCAACAAGGAGACACAAAGAGGAAAGACAATGAGAGATAAACAAAGCAGGGAGTTGAGGTGGCTCAAGCAATTGAGCACCTCTCTCTCACATGGGAGGTCCCGGGTTCTGTTCCTGTTTCCTCCTACAGTGAAGATGAGGAGACAGTGAGTGCAAACAATGAGAGGGAGGGGGGAATAAATAAATAAAATATATCTTTAAAAAAAAAAGTTCATTATCCTAAAAGATAAGGAATATGTAAAGATTTATAAATACAAAGAAATGCAGTATAAACACCAGTTGAAAAATGTATTGTGTCAGATACAACCCAGAAGAAGGAATGAAAAACTCTGTTGGGCAGCAGACAAAAGTGGTTTTGTTGAGAAATGGGTTCTGTCTGGTTATGTTTTGAAGGCAGAGTTGAAGATTTTAATTGAAAATTAAACCATTAGCAAATGTATAAAATCTGATGATTTTGGAGTTGAGGAGAAGGGCATTTAAATAACAAACAAAATTCTGTCTTCTTACAAAATTATGACTTTTTCTTGCCTCCTGCAAAATGGAATGCAAATAAGATTTTCCCCTCTTTCTATGTGATCCTAACAGCCAATGTGATGGAAAGCTTTGTAAGAAGTATTGAATGATTGATTTACTGAATGTAGATTAACAATGTTTTTGAATTTGCATAGTTAATTATGGTCCATTAATACTATGATAATGAGAAGGAATTGTTATATATTAAAAATTTGAGTCTTTGTTGTTGATTACTGCTCATGAGCTCCACATTACTCTGAAGGCATTGAATGAAATTTACATATTATAGTAGCTCCAACTTCAGATGGACTCAGTTCTCACATTAGTTTGTAGATTTCTTCTAATTATCAAATTGCAATTTTTGTTCAACCAGGCTAAAATATTAGCCAAATGAAACTTAGTATTAAAAATAATTGCCAAGGGAAGAGAGGGCAAGATGGCCACAAAGTAAGGAGCTCCAAGAGTTAGCTTGTCCTACAGGGCAGTTAGTACTCACCCAGAGTAAAGCACCTGTTTGGGGGGCCCAGGAGACAGAAGAGCATACTGCAACATCCTTGGAAGAAAGGAAGCTTCATCTGCATTCAAGATGCATGAGTAGAGCACTCCATGCCACAGAGGCCAGTGCTCATCCTCCACTGGCAATACAAGCCACCTCCAGAGCTATTTCCTGGCTGGAGTTGGAAGCTCCATTCCCCAAAACAGGGGAGGAAGAGACAGTCAGGCACCAATTCAGCTACTGATCAATAAATTTGCTGGCTCATGTCCAGTCCTAAGAAAAGCTAAAGTGTGAACCTAATCAAGTCAGAAAGAGGCCAGTAACCTCATTCTAACTCCACCACTGGCATGAGGGGAAGCAGGAGGAAGCTGGGGGGACCTGAAGCAGGCTCTCTGGACAATTGCAGGCAGTTTTGGCCCACACAGATTAGATCAGTGGCAAATCTGTGGATACATCTCTGTCCCAAATAGGATAGAAGGGGGGCAGTGTTTCCTCAACCACTCAGGGCAACTGCAGGGTCTTTTGGCCCACATGGACTAGAATGTTAGGTACTCCCGAGACCCCATTCCTGCCCTGACAGGGCAGAAGTGACAGTGTTCCCTCAGTGTCTCTGAGCAACTGCAGCTGCTTTCAGCCTGCAAGAAATAGATTATTGGACACATCTGTGGTTCCATCCCTGCCCCCAACAGGTCAGGGTTTTCCCAGCTTCTCTGGGAGACTGCAGGTGCTTTGCGCGTGCACAGACCAGATTCTTGGGAACATCTCTGGCTCCATCTCCGGCCCTGACAGGGCAGGAGGAGGGATAGTGCACCCTCAACCTCTTGGCAACTGTAGTCACTTTCACTGCACAGCCTAGATTGGTGGGCAAACCTGTGGTTACATCTCCAACCCCAGTAGGATAGGAGGGGGGGTATTTCCTCAACCTGTCCAGGCAACTGCATGTGCTTTCAGCCTGCACAGACTGGGTTGCTGGGCATACCAGAGGCTCCATTCCTGCCCCTGGCAAAGGAAGAGGGGAAACAGGTCTTTTTCAGTCTACCTGGGCAACTGCAGTCAGTTCTGACTCACATGGTTTAGTTTTCTGCCCATGCCTGCAGCTCCATCCCTGCCCCAGGCAGAGAAGAAATGTTCATGGAGCTTCATCAGTCTCTCTGGACAACTACAGATGGTCTTGCCTGCACAGCTTGGATTACTGCACACAGCTGCAGCTCCTTCCCTACCCTGGCAGGGGAGAAAGTTGAGAGTATCTTCATCAGTTCCTGGGACAACGTGGGCAGCTTCAGCCTCCATAGCTTACAGTACCAACCACATCTTCAGCTCCTATTCCACAACCAGCAAGGGAGAAAGGGCAAGAAACAGATGAAAAAAACTAAAAAAAAAAAAATTCAGACTGGCTAAACACGAGCCGCTATAAATTTCCAAATTAAGTTAAACCAGGTATCAAAGAGGTGCTATAGCACAAAGCCAATCAAAGAGAAAGCCATAGACTAAAGAGAGAAAAGGGGCCAAGAATAAATATATCTAGTAAATCAGATGCCAATACACAAACAAAAAATTACAATCTATACCAAGAATCAGGAAGATATGGCCCAGTCAAAGAAACAAACTAATCCTTCAGATAACAAAGGAGTTGAGAAAACTAATCATAGATGTTCAAACAAATCCCTTAATATATTAATGAGATGGCTAAATAGATTAAGGATATCAAGATGATGTTGGGCGAGTACAAAGAAGAATTTGAAAGTATACATAGAAAAATAGCAGATCTTATGGGAACGAAGGCACAATAAATGAAGTTTAAAATACACTGGAGGCATATAACAACAGATTTGAAGAGTAAGAAGAAAGGATCAGTGAGTTTGAAGATGGACCTCTGAAAGTTAACATATAAAAGAACAGATTAAGAAAAGAATGGAAAAAAATTGGACAGGGTCTCAGGGAAATAAATGGTGGCAAGACACATACAAACAAAAAATGTCAGGGGTGTCCCAGAAGGAGAAGAGAAGGGAAAAAGGGGTAAAAGTAATATTTGAACAAATAATGGTATAAAATTTCCCAAACCTATTGAAGGATATAGATACCCATGTTCAAGAAGCACAATGTACTCTCATCTGAATCAATCTCAATAGATCTACTCTGAGACACACACTAATCAGAATGTCAAAAGCCAAAGATAAAGAGAGAAACCAGAAAGCAGCAAGAGAAAAGAGATTTATCACATACAAGGGAAGCCTAAAAAGATTAAGTGCATATTTCTCATCAGAAACCATGGAAGCAAGAAAGTAGTGGTATGATATATTTAAGACACAGAAAGAGAAAATCTGGCAGCCAAGAATCTTATATCCAGCACAATTGTCTTTCAAAAATGAGGGCAAGTTTAGAATATGCACAGATAAACAGAAACAGAAAGTTTGTAATGAAGAGAACGGCTTTGCAGGAAATACTAAACATAGTACTACAGCCTGAAAAGAGAAGACAGGAGAGAGAGGCTTGGAAGAGAGTCTAGAAATGAAGATTATATCAGTAAAAGTAACTAAAAGTGTCAAAAGAGTGGTGAAAACAAGATATGGCAGATAAAACCCAAAGGTCAAAATGGATGAAGTAAGAATTGCCTTTGCAGTAATAACATTGAATATTAATAGATTAAACCCCTCACAAAAAGATGCAGACTGGCAGAATCTATATGAATATACAAGCCATCTGTATTCTGTCTACAAAAGACTCACCTTAGACCCAAGGATACTAATAGATTGCAAGTGAAAGGCTGGAAAAAGAAATCAACACATGCAGTAGCCAAAAAATAAAATAAATAAAAAATAATTAAAGCTGAAGTAACTATACATATATTAGATGAAACAGACTTTAAAAGGAAAACTTTTATTAGAGACATCATTATATACTAATAAAAGAGACTATTTACCAGAAGGAAATAACAATAATAAATGCATATGCACCTACACAGGATGGCCCAAATTACATGAAGCAAACACTGGCAAAATTGAAGGGAAAAATAGATGTCTCTACAATAATAGTTGGAGACTTCAATACACCACTCTCAACATCTGGGCAGAGGAATAATAAAGAAACAGAGAGCTTGAATAGTATGATAAATGAAATAAACCTAATAGACATATACAAAACATTGTACCCCAAAACAGCAGCGTATACATTCTTCTTAAGTGCTTATGCATCTTTCTCCAGGATAAACCATATGTTGGGTCACAAAGCAGATCTAATTAAATTTTTAGAAGATCAAAATTATACAAAGCACTTCCTCTGATAATAATGGAATAAAGCTGGAAAACAACAACAAGCAGAAAAGAGGAAAATTCACACATATATGGATATAAACGATTAAATAATCAGTGGGTCAAAGAAGAAATTGCAAGAGAAATCAATAAATATCTTGCGGCAAATGAAATCAAGAACATAACAGATCAGAACCTATGGGATGCAGTGATAGCAGTACTGATAGGAAAATGTATAGCCTTCAATGCTTACATTAAAAAAGAAAAGCTAAAATCAACAGCTTAACTGCACAGCTGGGGGAACTAGATAAAGAACAGCAATCTATGCCCAAAGCAAGCAGAAGGAATGAAATAACAAAGTTCAGAGCAGAATAAATGAAGTTGAAAAACAAAAACCAGTAGCAAGAGTTAACAATACCAAAAGTTGTTTCTTCGAGAAAATCAACAAAATTGACAAACCCTTAGCTAGACTGGCAAAGTAAAAATGAAAGAATATGCAAGTAAATAAAATCAGAAATTAAAATGGGGACATTATTCTAGGAGTTTTATGGTTCTTGCATTATATTTGAGTCTTTGATCCATTTGGAGTTAATTTTTGTATAAGGTGTGAGATATGGGTCCTCTTTCTGTCTTTTGGAAATGTATGTCCAGTTCTCCTAGCACTATTTGTTGAATAGACTGTTCTGGCCCAACTGGGTAGGTTTGATAGCCTTGTCAAAAATCACTTGACCATAGATGTGAGGGTCTGTTTCTGTAAAATCAACTCAGTTCCATAGTTCTATATGTTTATCTTTACGCTGGTACCAAGCTGTTTTTTCCATTGTAGCTAGATTTATCCTCCAACTTTGTTATTCCTTTTTAAGATGTTTCTGGTTATTCAGGGTCCCTTATCCTTCTAAATAAATTTGATAATTGGGTTTTCCATTTCTTTCAAAAAGACTGTTGGAATTTTTACAGACTTCATTGAATCTGTATTTCAATTTGGGTAAAATTGACATCTTAACGAAATGAAATTGGGACACATATGATAAAATGGAAGAACCTTGAGGACATCATGCTAACTGAAATAAGCCAGACACAAAAAGACAAATATTGTATGATCTCACTAATATGAACTAAACAACAAATAAACACATGGAGTTAAAACCTAGACTATATGTTACTAGGAGATGGGATGAGGACTGAGAAGGGGTACTGATATTTAATGTATGTAGAATTTTCAATTAGCACTGTAAAAGTGTGAAAATGGATAGAGTTGATGGTAACACATTTCAGTGAGTATAACTAAAATGGCTGGTTTATAAATGGGATTGTGGCTGTAAATGATAATCTACGCATGTAAATGTCAATTGAAAGAAAACTAGAGAATAATCTAGAGACTGAATAACATAGTGAACCTGGAGATGGATAAGGATTGTAGTTAATACAAATATAAGAATTTTTTTCTATGAACTAGAACAAATGTACATCACTATTACAAGGTGGTAAGAATATAGTAATGCATGGGGAAAATATAATTAATGTTACATGGACATTAACATTAATAACAATTAACAGCACTATTGTAATATTCTTGTATCAATGTCAAAGAAGGTACTATATTAATGCTAAGGGTCAATAATAGGATATGGGATTTTTTTTTTTTTGGACTAAGGAAAATGGTCAAAGGTTTACTGGGGCAATGATTGCACAACACAATGATGAAAGTGAGAGCCACTGAGGGTACATTTTGGATACAATGTACAAGGCATGGGACTGTATAATACAGTAAATCATGTGGTGGAAGATGGACTGTGGTTAACAGTACAAATATGAGAGTGTTCTCTCATGAACTATAACAAATATATGATATTAATACATAATGTTAATAATAGGCTGTAAATAGAAAAAATAAACCAAGTGTATGCTATGGACCTAGTTAATGGTAATAGTCTCATCATATTTTTTTATACTCTGTAACAAATGTTTCACAAGAATGTAAGGTGTTGGAAGCAGGTATGGCTCAATCCATAGAGCTCCCGTTTACCATATGGGAGGCCCCAGGTTCACTTCCCGGGGCCTCCTTGTGAGGGCAGTCCGGCCCACGTGGCGCGGTGGGCTGATGCAGCAGGACCTCACAGCAAGGGGGAGATAAGCAGACACAGAAGAAACATACAGCGAATGGACGCAGCAAACACAAGCAGCAAGGGGGGGATAAATAAATAAATAAATAAATCTTAAAAAAAAACAAAGAATGTAAGGTGTTGGTGGAGGGGTGATGTATGGGAATTCTGCATCTTATGCATGAGTTTTGTAAGCTCACAACTTCACTAATAAAAAAATAAAAAAGTAATTATTAAGAATGACAATGAACAATGTGAATATGTGAATTATAGTTTTCAAAACTAAAATAAAAATAATTGCCAAATGTAGAGGGGAATTATGTCCTCATTTACTTTTAAAAGTTGACTCAAATAATTGTAAATTTTCTTGGACTAAAGAAGTTGATGAGTTTTATCATTCTTGCCAGCTAAATATGACAAAAAATAATTCTGGAACTTCACAAGCCCACCCAGTATTTTGATTTGTTATCAGTGGAAAGTGTTCTTTTTTACTAATGAAAGATCCAAGATAGCTAAATAAAGATAAAAGTATTTGGTGACCTTAGAAACTCTCCATAAGTATGGGAACAAATGCCTAATGAAAGAAAAAAAAATTTTAAATAGACTTTTAATATCAGTTAATGTTGAAGTCAATTTAAAGTTGTGCTAAACCATAAGATAGAGCTCTCAGTAGAAAGACATGGAGTTCAGAGAGTAACTAACTTTTTTTTTTTACTTTGAAAGTACAAAGCTCATCATATTAAGAATACAAATTGCAAAAAAGATGAAAGAGTTTGAAATAATTTAAGAAACCTAGGCATGCTTGAAAGTTAGAGCTGGGAAAAATATACAAAGCTGTAACACACAACGCAAATATGGAAGTAGGTAAAGCCACAGACTAAACAATTTTTTTCTCTATTGTTTGCCATTCTGATTACATGCATGCAAAATTCAGAGCTGGACTGAGGAATATAGTGTGAGAAGGAACTGAATCCATCACATCTTCAGGAGTATGTTTTTCAGTTATAGTTTTCATTCCAAGGAATTCTGTGTTTCTCTTTAACATAAAGAACCCCTCAGGAAGGATGAAAGAAAGATTTCTGAGAAAAATGAACTTGGTTTGTTCCCTTCTTTGATCAGTATATTGCAGTTTAAAATTTTGTTTGGATATAATTGGAATGACTGTATTTTTTACTTGTAATGGCTTTTCCAAGAATCATTATCCTTCCTTTAAAAAATGGTTGTGCAAATACCTTTGGCTTTCTATCATTCCTCATAGTGTGTCCTGGACCACAAACCTGAGTTTGAAACTCAGTTCTGTGAATTAATAGATGGGTGACCCAGGACAAGTTATTATATCTCTCTAAGCTGTCTTGTCACCTGAAAAATAGGTTGATGCAAGACTTAAATGAGATAATCTACTTTAAGAACGATGAAATTTCCCCTACTAATTCTATTGAAATAAATGGCATACTGTAGATTCCCATGTGATAACCTAGAATTTGTTTTTTGTTTTTGCTTTTGTTTTTTTTGGGAGGGAAAGGGATGGCAGATATCACAAAGTATTAAAATCAACAAATAAATATCAAGTTCCTACTATATGCAGTGTTAGGTTCTGTATAAGTTACAGACATGAGCACATAAACTCTCCCCTAAAATATTATAATCTATTAACATAGTATAATCTAACTTGAAAGATAGTAAAATAAGATAAAATTTCTGCTACATAATATAGATTTTAGTTAGTGACATGCATTTTTATACCCTAGAAACTTAGCCTAGCGATATTACCTGAATTTCTGCTATCAGATATCATTAGATAAATATATATGCCCATATACCCATTTAACTTCCAGAAATAACCCTCTTTGAAACAATTCTTGTGAAGCCACCCTTGCCCTTCCCATGCCAGACCAAAATATTGTGAAGCTACAGGTTACTATGTACCCAGCACATATAAAAAGCAATCTTTGGGGAGAGGATATTCTTAGGAAGTTACACCACCCCTTTAGAGTATTATTTTGGGCATTCAAGGGAGAGTTTACCCAAAGGCACCCTACTGATGGCTAAAATTCCTTCCAGCTCTAAAACTTCCATGATTCTGATTCTGTAA
>JAQZBX010001354.1:57291-84394 GCA_029593785.1 Cabassous unicinctus
TTTTTTTTTTTTTTGAGGCATTTTCACTAAGTGTTACTTGAGTTGGGTTATTTGTCCTTTAATGGAAAATTCATTTATATATTTCTGATTTCATGTTTTTAAAGCTACAGTTAACAAGCAATCTAAAGATGGAAGGTTAAACATACTGAAGTGTACAATATCAGTTCCAACCTGTAATTTATTACATCTGCAAATTCTCAAAGTATAATAAAAAATCAAAGAGCATTAATTTTTCAATCAATGCTAAAAATTGTTGAAAAATTCTAGTAGGCTCTTGAAATTTTGCCCCTGATAATTCATAATTATTCATGGCAAAAGAGAAAAATCTTTCTAAGGGTTGTAAAAATGCTTAGTCTGTATTTCCATGTAAGCACCAAATTAAGCTACAGATATTTTAGTAACTAATACTTCTTAAATTGTTTTAAAAAATTTTTTGTGCATATAAATATTTTACTTTCAAAAAAAAAAAACCACAAAAAGTAATTGAGTAACTGACAAAAGGCCTAATCCTGGTGTCCCCTTTTTAATCCTGTAATGGGTCCAGTTGTTTTAGAATTGAGAAGTTTCTCAAACAAGTTTAAGGTACAGTCAACTTGAATCATTCCCAATTTTATCTCATCTCAGGCATAAAGTTGTAATAAAGTTATTAATAGCACCAGAGAAACCACAAAGATGATCATAAATTTTTGAGTAATCAAAATTCAAATGCATTATTAATAAATATGAAACCTGGAGAAAAAATAAGAAGACAGAAGAAAATATGGCTATTTGCTGGTTGGGCATTTTGAAATTTTATGGATATGTCTCTGAAATTTTCAGAAGTGTTGCCTTGGAAATAATAGTATGTGCGTTTTACTAAATAGATTATGTCTCTCTATTTAATTTCTTCTGTGAAAGCAGATTGTAATAATATTTATAGGAAATTCTTTAAATGAATGTCATGAAAATGTACTTGAAAAGCATTTAAACTAATGAGGCTAAAATGTGAAATTAAATTATCAATTCAGACCCTATAGATTAGGACCTTTTAAAAACCTTATGAAACATCATTCTACTGACTTTTATGGCCCCAAAGTGTTCTTGGGGGATTGGAGTATGGGATACAAAAGCCTATAATGACTTCACCCATTTCCCCATCCTTTATTTTTTAAAAGCTCCTATCTCCCCAGTGATGCAGCTACCTATGCAGCATATGTCCTTTTGAACAGGAACGTTTTCTTCACTGGGCTGAAAGTGCTGGGAAGAAAGATAGGATGTCATTTTTCATCTTCTCAGTTGTCAGTAGTATCTGTGAAAAGTTATACTGGGGTTTCTGTTGAATTATGTATCAAAGTGGTTTTCCTGTAAAGTCCAGTAGGAATCTGCTTAGGAGAGGCCCCAAGAGAATCCCAGAAATCAATACAGAGCATTTTGTGTCAAAATTACTTTCGGTCATCCTAGAATATATTTTGCCCAAAGGAACTGACTAGTTCAGGCACAGATGAGCAATCAGTAGAGAGAGGCATCTTTAGATGCTTGTTTGCATAGACTTGGAGCTTTTATTCTTGTTAACTGCCTACACTTATTAACTCAAACTTGGCACACATCTTGTGAAATTAAAAATATTTGGAATTTAATGACTAATTCTCCCCACTTCTTTAGGGTTGACCAGAGTCATTTTCAGAATATAAAATTTTAATGCATATGTTTCTGATTTATTTACAGTTAATTCAGAAAAAATGTGCAGTCTCAGAGCAGTTTGGTGTCCAAGATTGCAACCAAAAAAATGAAAGGTCATTTATCCTCGCTCCTTTCAGTTAGAATTCCTTTATTGCCCCCACCCTCTCTCATTTCCCCTGATCTAGTTTTAGCAGTTACAAGGTTTCTCTGACTTCCCAACAAAGAAAATTCCATAATCTAATCGTTTTTGTGATTTTCCTGAAATTTAACTTTTTTGTGCTTTCTTCTATATTCATTCAAATATACATATTTTATTATTATTTTTTATATCTCTGCAAGCCACTCTTCCTCTTCTACAGATATCTACTATTATACTGTTAGAATAAGGATCAGTACTGGTTTTTGACATTTTCTTTGCAAGGCTTTGAATATTTCTGTTGATCATCAATGGGTGTTCTTAGTCTGAAGTGTATTTTAGTTTTCAAGACTGAGATATGGCTTGAACATAATCTATATGAAAAGTCTTAAATGAAGGGATGGAAGTGATTAAATATTGTGTTAAGGATACAACTGCTGACATGTTCTTTCTATCCAAGTAAGCTTTTCATGCAATTTCTTTAGCTCACCCTTTAATAAAAATTTTCTTTTATCTACTCTGATCCATCCCATCAAGTCCACTGAATCAACTGTTGTCATTCTATTAAAATCATTTATTAGTGTATTTTCCTTGTAAACAAAATAACACTATTTTCTATTTTTCATACAGCATTTGTTGTGTTGACTTTATAATATAAGCAGTTTATGTAATTCTTATGTGCCCCTTACACATGCATTTATCTACAATTTAACTTATAAATTCTGTGAAAAAAAGACTTTGACTCAGCCATAAAAGTTTTATCAATTTTTAGAATTTACAAAAAGTATTCAGATACATTATTTTTATTTATCATCTCAAGTCTTTCTTTACAACAATCCTGACCGGTAGATTATGACAGATATTTCTACACTCCACTTAATAAACGTAGAAATTTAGATAAAAGGCAGCTAAATGACTTGTAGAAGGAAACATAACGGGTAATTAGAAGAACTAAAACTAACATTTAGGTACTTTGTTTCATCATCTAATAATAATAATGAACATTTTGGATGATCATTCTTTGCAGATATTGAGCTAAGTAAACTATACATAAAGAATATTTTCTTAACACTATCACAGTACTCTCCTTTTGCTTCTATATCTAGCATAATGTCCTAAACAAGGCAGAAATCCAATAAATATTTTCAGTTGTGAATTTCTCTTCATTAGATCAGCATCAATTTTTAGGTGCTTTCGAAATCACTGTGTCATAAGGTTCTAAGTCAAGTTGAGTGCCCAATCTTTGTAATTACAACCACTTGGCAGTATAAAAACCATATAAAGATGTGTAAAATAAAGATGCGCAACATATCTAATGAATCATTATTGCGTATCAACTAAGTATTTTCTCTCATGCTAGGTTCCAACCATGGATTAGGCTTTGCATAACCCATTTCCTTTTCAGGGTTTTCCTTTCCTCAGTAACAGTTCTGTTGAAAACTCATTGTTCATTAATGTGGCTCTTTGGAAAACAATCTCTTTTTATCCCCAAAAGATTTCAGGCCTAAACCACACTTGCAGCATGCACTTATATTTTTTGCAAGACCATCTTTACTCAAGATCCCAAGAACAGACCATATTTTTACCATTACATTACCCCCTGGTCTCTGATCCCATTCTCAACTCACTCATTTTCCATGAGAATCTTCTTTCTTAAACCTTTGTCTAGAATTCTCTTGTTTCTTTCAATACTGCTCAATGGTCATTTTCCAGTTGTTTCTTGAATCTCCTGGACCCTAGCTGTTCATTTCTTGCAGAATCATGGACTTTGATAGATAGGAAAAATATTATCTATCATACCCAACTTTACAAATAAAGAAAATAATGTCCACAGGGAATAAAGGTGTGTCCCAGGTTCGTGGCATGTCTTTTCCTTACTCATTTTATATTTCTGCCTTATTCACATCTGCTTTTCCTTGGAGCTAATTTTTTTTCCAGCTATAAGATGTATTCTTTCAGCATTTCACCAGCTGGCCTATTATAAAATCAACACCCAAAAACTTATATTTGAATCACCTGTGTATATATTTGATATATAAAGAGAAAAGGGCCCATATATTCAGAAAATAATTTTGAATAATGTAATTTTTAAGATTTGAAGCACTTTTCTGCTTTATTCATTTCTATAAATTGCATATTATTATATTTTAAGTAATTGGAATTAGGGTTTTTATTTTAGTTTTAAAATATGAGATGCAAATGTAAAATAACAAGTCCTAAAATAATATGAGCTGCAATGCCATAAATATGAGGTTCTTTTACTTTTTCATGGTATTAATGCAATTTTATTAAGACCAGTGCTTTTATTAGCCCATTAATCATGTTTCAATGTAACTCTTTTTAACTCTAAAAATGTGTTGTTTTATTTTGTTGTTTATATAGTTCAACTAATTTTTTATTTTCCCTGAAAATGAATAAATAAGTAGGAAGTCAAATAAAAATCATATATATATAATAAACTTAATAGGCATTTACTTTACTTTGACCAAAATCCTTCCAAGGTTATCATAATCATTCACAAATCATGAGAAAGAATAAGGTTTCCTGTGCATAATTGCATTACTCTCTGTGGTGTCAGTATCAAATCTGCACACTTTTTAAAGTAGTAAAATATTAATAGCCTTATTTAGTTGTTACACTCCATGCTATTAAAGTTCACTGGTGCCAAACTTTCCCCTAAGTTAATATCTTCAACAAAATCCTCCCTTTCAGACGGTAATCCTGTAGCTACTGGAAATGATATGAGATATTATTTAGTCATATACCATTACTTTGAAGATGAAGAATCTGAGATCCAGAAAGAGTCACAGAATTTCTTAACCTCACACAGTTTTCAAGGGTCAGAAATGAACTACCTTTCCATGCAATTTATGAAATTCCCAAGAAGGGTCTGAAAAGAGAAGTCCAGCAGGGATTTTTGTGTTTGTCCTTATGCCTATTTTCAGAACTTGGAGATAAGCAACTTTAGGTCTTGACCAGAGTTGACCATTCATCTCTATGACAATTTTTTATTTTCCATTGTTGTCTATTGAAGTAGTCGTGTGGTAGACAGAATAACGGCACACCAGAGATGTCTACACCAAAATCCCTGGAACATGTGAATAAGTTGTTACATGGCAAAGGGACTTTAAAGTTGCAGCTGGAAGTAAGATTGCTAATCATCTGACCTTAAAATAGAGAAATTATCCTAGATTATCCAGATGGGCATAATGTAATCACAATTGTCCTTAAAAGTGGAAGAGGGAGGCAGAAGGGTCAATGTCAAGAGTGATTTGATGTGAGAAGATACTTAAACTACCATGGTTGGTTTTTGAAGATGGAGGTCGTCCATGAGCAAAGGAATATGGGCAGCTTGCAGAATCTGAAAAGGGAAAGGAAACAGATTCTTCCCTAGACCTTCCAGAATGGTCTCCTTGATTTTAGCCCAGTGAGACCCATTTTGGACTCTAGTCCTCTAGACCTCTAAGATAATTGTTTTAAGCCCACTACGTTTGTGCCAATGTGTTACAAAAGCAATAGGAAACTAATCCAGATGTTAGTCCTTCATACTAGCTGTTAAAATTTGACCTTCTAATTTGCAGACAATGACCATGGTTTTAAGTATTCATAAAGGCCTCCTCTTTTCCCACTGGTGCCCTTAGTAGTTTTCACAGCCCCTAACTCTGGCTTTGTGTTTTCACAGTGAATAAGCTTTTGAGAGCTCTGAAGGGTAAGTGCTGGCACTCAGCCCATAGTAATTTCAAACAGCTGGGATTATAGTTTTGTACAGCCTTCAGGTAATCGAAGCATGGAGACTAGTGCATCATGCAGACAGCATAAGATTTCAAATAAATACAAACCTGAGCATCAATAAGCCCTCCATGAGGTGCTAAATGTATGATCCCTATGGATTCATTTCCTTCATCTCTGTATGGAAGATAACAAGACCTCATTGTTAGTGTAAGACTAAATCAGACAACACATGTACAACACACTATGAAGAAGCTGATATATAATATACACTTCAAAACCGATATTCTATTACACGCAGGGACCTGGAACTGAAACGCCAGTTTATTCTTACCTATGTACATATGCTCTCTTAGAAGAGAAAACAAAAAAGCAGGTCTATTATAAAATAAGAATATTTCCCTTGACTTTATGATTGCAAAAATGATGAAAAATAACCACACTTTAGTCTCCTGTACCACACCAAAGAAGATTTTATCTCTACTCATATACTACCAAAACCAATATAGAGTTATGTAGTATAATCTTTATTTCTATATTTAAGATGAAAATGAATTTATGAAAAAACATTTCTGTTTTGAAAAGAAAAAACAGATCAATCTTTATTTAGGGAAAGATTAATGACCATACTTAACTAGTTCAAGATGGTATTACTTCAAGCTCTAATTTTTGGAAGCCAATATTTTGATGTCATTAATGACTATGATCTAACCAGGAGGAGTTTTCTTATTGATGTTTATTTCAATAAAGTTCTTGCTGGAATGATTCCCAGTGAGTATCAATAGATTATCTAACCTCTTCAATAAATAGTACATAATAAATAACTTAAATTTGGCTCATCAGAACAAATATATGTCCTAGCATAATTGCCTTAATAGAAAAAAAAGAAAAAGAGTTGGTTTTATGGACTCTCAGATCACTTTTTAGTTTTTCTCCCATCTATTCAATTCTCATATTCTCCAATAAGATATCAACATGCTGAATCCATAAATGACTGTCTTACTTGTAGCAGACACTCTGAAACACAAACAATACTCTTATTCCTTCTACAATATGGCATTGCTTCTTATACTTACAAAGGGCTGCTCATTTTTCTGCTTAACCAAAACCAAAACTTTCACTCAGATCATTTAATTCTCTGATGATCATCATTGTTGCTTATACAGTTGTTAGTTTTTTATAGTCTTGCAAGTTGACTGACAATATTTTTTAAATTACTAATTGTCTTCTGAAATTTGCTACATAGTCCAATTAGAACATTAGAATGCTTATTTATAAATCAAAAATATTTTTGCTCTTAATTTTCAAATTTATGAGATTCATTATTTTTATCTAAATAGGATTTGAAAAGATTGAATGAATCACTAGTTGAGATAAGGAAGGTATAAATTGTAAAGCTACTACTAATAGTAGCAATATTGTATTTTTTATGTTTGAATAAGTGTGGAGATTGTGTGTATATATGAAGTTGAACTTTGCAAAGAAATGAAAAGTAAAATTCATGGCTATGGGCAAGAAACTACAATTCTTAATCATAGTGGTTATATTGTGATAATTATGCATTAAATGTACTTTCCTGATCACTTTGTAATCTTTAATTAGACCTTAATTAAGTCTTACAATTGTTAAGCAACTGTTTTAACAATTCATTTTAACTGGTCATAAGAATCCCTGCATGTATGAAAGGATGAAAATCCAAAAAGGAGAATATTGTGTAAGGTTGTTAGTCTATCTCTGGCCCCAGCCAAAAAATTTTTTTTTGCTCTTGCTGTTTGCTGTCCTTGTCCCATCTGCTAACTGACTTGGCACAAAAAAGTTTCTAAGTTTTGAAATCAGTGTTCTGATTATTAATATTTAATTTAATTCAGAATAAGCAGAATCACAGTCTCTGAAGTCTAAAGTCTTTGATTCAGTCCAGTAAATATCTATGAACCTGGCTGAGGAGAGAGCGATAAACAAAGCCATATTCCTGATATCAAGGAAATTTCTGTCTAGGTGAGAGAAATTTGGTTATTGCAGCTCAGACTCCACATTCGTCTCAAGGGAGAAAGGAGAGTAATGTAAACTTTACCTCATTTTATTTACCAGGAAATCAAAGACTTTTCCAGAAATACCCCGTAGATTCCCAGTTATGCCCCACTGATCAGAAATTTGTCACAAACCGACCTTTCACGGCAAAGAAGGGAGAAGAACAATTATATAAGTTGAGCAAAATGTAACTCGGGAAAAAATTCTGTGTTTTGTTTAATAAGGGAGGATGAGGGAATAGATATTGTTATGCTACAAACAGTTTCTGCCTCATATTCTGAAAAATTGTTTGGCTACTGCAGATGCTCAGTAAAAAATAGAAATCATATTTTTAGAAACAGCAGGAAAAAAAGGTATGGGGGATATTTGGACTTATTCTTCATGCGACCAATTTTCACAAACTACTTGATTTCCTGCTGTTATAACAAGTAGAGAAGTTAGTCTGAACAAAAATGTCTCAATATTTTGTATTAACTGGTTTTCCATAAACTATTACAGGTGAATTAAGTGTAATTTGCACGGTCATACTTAAATTCAGGGTAGGAGAAATATTTTAATCTTAAAATGTTTACTTTGTAGCTATTACTCTGGAACAACAAAAGAATATTCTTTTGAGAATTTTCTTTGCATTCCTGAAATCTCTTTTCTGGAGTTAAATGTAGGTAGGAGTATACACATGGGTTGTACATTTAAATTAATACTAAAAACAATAATTTGGGGCATTTAGAAAACTCTACTAACTCATCTGTTGGTGGTCCAAACTGATTTTGCAATTTTAGTTTTTAGCATGACTTTTAAATAATCACATTCTGATGCCATAGTCAATTCATTTGGCTGTTTCTGTCCAAAAACCTGATTTTGAAACTTAGAATAATTTAGAGATATTATAATTTTCCCAAACTGTGTAATATTGGCCAGTGATTCTCAAACAAGTTTGAGCATCAGACTCATCCGTGGATGTTTAAAAATCAAAATACACTCTGCCATGGGTCTCACTGGATTGGAATTTTAGAAAGTGGACATAGGAACATATAATTTCTAAATCAAAAATGTATTCTTTTATACACCCTTCATTAGGGCCAGATATTTCTGGATTAATTTGGGTCCCACCATAACTGCCAAAATCAATAAAAATCTGAAAAATATCTGTTCTCATGGCCCTCTAACACTTTTCCTTTCTTAGGAGTAAAACTGTACTATTGTAAAATTGTGCTAAGGATAGTCTTTGAGCCTAAAATTCTCTCTTATTCATTGCTTAGCTGGATCCTGTACATTTTGGATAATTTCAAACAGTACAAAATCTTAGGTGTTGAATTTAGAGTCAGTAATTATATATAGTATACTTATAAATATAAACTTATAAATATATACCCAAAATATAAATTTTACAAAGTAATTACCACATAGGACTATGAAGCACACAGACTTTTTTATTTTTACTGAACATGGCTCTGAAAGGTGATAGGGTGGAAATGGTATAGGGTGCCAATATACACTGAGCAGCTAATAAAGGTCAGGCAATCAGTACTAGCCTTATTATATAGCTTAGGGAAATCCGATTCAGATATCACAATTTATTCAAGGTTACTAATGATTGGTGAAGCTGAGTGCTAAGCACATTATCCAATTTATAAATCATAGAGACCTCTGTGTAAATTCTTACTTCCCACCTGTTCTTCATCTCTAAAGTGAAAATATACAACCTTTTACTGATACATATTATGAGGCTTACATGATTATGCCCTCTAGCACCACCTCAAGCATGTCATTTTCTTTTAACAGTTGGCTACAAAAATGCTTAATATTTTCTCAGTGTTTAACAAAAATTTTAAATAGATGAATAAATAAAATAAGAAATAATTGTTATAGACTCTAAATTCAATCCAAAGTCATCAATAAATTATTTGTGGATAAATTAATAAAAATAAATGTTATAATATCATTATATTTTCTAGTACAGGAAGTTATCATCAGATGCACAAAACATACTAGAGAAAATAAATTATTTAAAAATAAATGAAAATATTTGGAAAGCACAAAATAAAATAAAAAAAGAACAGCATCCTATTAGTTGGTTTTTTTAATTCAAGAAAATGTAAGTCACTTATTTTTTCTTTTGAAGATCAAATAACGCTGTTATTCCATAAGTAAGACAAACAGAATGCAGTTGATGGAGTATTGCTATAAATAATGAAGAACTCTATTGTGAGATATAGGTTTAAGAGAACATTAAATCTAAGAGGTTCCCAAAATAAAGTTACTGTATCAAAGTCCAGTGCAGGAAACAAAAATTGATCTAAGTGTTTATCTCAAGGGATCATTAACACTGGGAAATAGATATATACAAAACCATCAGAATGCTGAAAACATGTTTCCAGGTAGTGACTGCATAAATGGCTTCAGAACGACACAGCTGTTGATCCATTGGTGGAAATAATACATCAAAGGCCATCAATGGAACTTTGGCTCAAGAAAACACCTCAAAATCTGCACTTCCTGAAATCACGAAGCTCCAGTAGAGACTAGCCACCCTCCCTTCTGTTTCTGCTTGTGCAATTGCCTCTAGATATGCCTTTGGATACCCAGAAGTAGGAGCATAAACACTTGAAATGACACAAAACAACTTCATCTCTCACTTCCATGACTTTTCTTACTAGTGTAGGAAGATGGTCGCTGTCCTACTTCTCCTTTCGAAGGTCATATAAATTCATGTAATTGGCAGAAACAAATCTACATCCACATGAACAAGGGAGTCTAGAAAATATAATTTAACATCCAATCCTCCAATTAGGAAGGTGGAATGAAAGTTGAGAAAGCAAATCCAGAACAGCCAAAAGAGATAACTATTTAAAATCAATAGCATATTTTATAATTATCAGGTCATATAACATATTGATATGAAAAGCTGTATGTATCTTCTCTCTGTGTTTCTTGTTTGTGTAACTTGTATCCACCAATATTTCTCAAATATAAATTAAGAATAAGAACAGCAACTTAAGAATGATTTTGCTTTCTCTGCCAAAACTCTAGGCAAGAAGTTTACCTTTTTACAATCAGATTCAGAAAGAGTAACATTGATCCTAAAAGTAAAGGAAAACTTATAGAAAGAGGTAAACAGTACCATTTATCAAAATGAAAATTAATTATTTATGAGTATATAATTCCACTACTTAATTTTGTGCTCAACTTTTGCTACAAATTGCACTCCAGTAAAAATGTTTTGGAAGAAAGACCTGCTATCCACCACCAAATATTTTTTAAAGTTCATAGCTTGGAAAATATCTTTGAAAAATTTTAAATATAATAAAATTACATGGTATACAGGAGAAGAATAACGTATTCAAGGCTACGGTTTAAAATGTTGACAGTGTCCTTCCAAGGATTGGTCTTCTAAACATCTGTTCTGTGAAGCCTTTTCCCACAAACCAATATGATACAAGTCAAACTCCAGGTTTATTTCATAGCTTTGAGGTAGGAAAAAGATAAATATTTGAATAAATTTTGGTTTTGTACAACCAATATCTCTATCATTACCAAAATGTCCTCCATGCTAACTAATATTCAGTTGATATATATGTTGATATTATACAATATAATGAATCACCTGAACAAGAAAGGTATAAAACAGGACTTTGAAATCATGTCGATCATATAAAAAAAATCCATTGTTTACATGGTTTTCTATTTAGCCTAAAATGCCAGCCATCCAAGTAAATGGACAGGAGCCAAGCTAAGTTACAACTAAGGTATAGTATTTATTTAGAGGCTTCTTTGGGACTTTTAGTGTTTATTTCTTAATGTTCAATTGGATTTAGAAATTGTGGGAGTGAATTAAAAATTCTGTGACACAGTGACCTCAGTTGAAGTCTTCTCTTGGACTAATGAAAGAAATTGAAATAAATCCTTTAGCCACACGAAAGACACATAAGCCATAGACATAAAATATTGCCAGGAAACACTAAAAGTAAATAAAATAGATTTTGTCCATATAATTAGAATTTCATGAGAGCAGAAATGTATTTCTGGGGTCAGTTGGACTAGGCTGAATGGTTCTAATATTTATATTCTGGAAGTACATCTGAATTCCGATTTTCTATAAATTATATATCTTTTATCTAAGTGCTGATGTCTCAGATCTGGAAAATAATATAGATTGATACTTCTAACCATCTAATAAGATGCTACTTTAAAAAATTTTAAAAAATGAAACTGTTCAAAGCAATCTTTTGCATTTACAGTAATATTTGGATATTTGGGTATTCGATTGGAGAATGGATATTTGATATTCCCATCACTCTCCTTTTTACTCAGTGGTTTTAAATACAAGTGTGGGGCTGTTTCATTTTACATGCTGTCCCTAGATGAGAAGAAAGAGCCAAAAGTTGGTCAGAATCATCAAGAAACTATGAGCATTACAAAAGAATTAAAGATCTCGTCAATGAAACCTTTGCCTGAAAGTTTAGGAAAAGTTTCTTAGAACAGGGAAAGGGGAAGAATCAAAAGCAGAACATAACACTCTTACAGGATTGTTTTTTCCAATTAACTTTCCTTGGAGCAGAAAGGGGAGCAAGACTTGATTTTTCCATTTTTCAATGTTCTTTTAAATTAGTAGTAAATTGAGTTTTGCATGTAAAAAAATATAGATGCATGAAATCAAGAGTCAGTAGGTGAAGCAGTGGAAGGAAGAAAAAAAACACCATGTTTCTTTTTCCAAAACATATGTAGGTAGTGAAATAATTATAAAAGCATACAAAAGACTCTTAAAGATTGGAAATCGCACCTCTAAATAGAAACATCAAACTTCAGTAATATTTTCTTCTAACCTCTTTTTTTTCCAGGGAGAAATGTAATTATGACATAATTGAAAAACATAAGACTGAGAGTCATACTACAAATCCCTAGATCTGTCTTTCCATTTTATAACTCTATGGTCTTGAACCTGTTTCTTCAGCGTGTTTAGAGTGTGTGTTTCTCATTTGTAAGACAGGAAATTAGACTAGAAAATTCCAGGCATGACTTGGAGAACCTGAAGAACCTTTACCTTTCAAATACGAAACATTAAGATGATGGAAAGAGTGGGGGGAGGGATAACCAAGTTTATGAATGCAATGAAAATAGAAAATATGGATAAACAAGGGTAAGAGTCAAAATATTATTGGGATCACAGAATCAACAAAGGGTGTAGTAATGTAAGTTTGAATGGAAGCTGTCAAGAGACGAGAACAGGAAGTAACAGAAGTAGAAACCACTCTTATTTTCCATTAAAAAAAAGAAGAAGAAAAAAACCAAGTCAACTTCTTACCATTTTAAAATTATTAGTGACAGCTAATTGTAATGAAAATTTGAAAGGACAGAGAATCCATAGATTGAGAGAGAATGAGAATGTCATGAAGCTTCTAAGTTTTATGGTCATTTTTATGATGTTTCAAGACATGCAAATTGCATGTTCTTTATTTATTCAAACACCACTCATTTGAATTATTTAATGAAACGTAATGAGTCAGTGAGATTGACATTTGTAAAAAGATACCATGTACAGAGATTCCCAGATGTCCAGGTTAATGGAAGAGAAAATGTTAAAATAGAAATTGAGACCTTACAAAAATTTTGCTAAGGAAAGATATTGGTAGGAGACTGTAAGCAAACTTATCACCATTTCATAAAAGAAAGTACTTCTATATTTGTTTTTCTTCCTAAAATTCTACTGTCTTAAGATTCACTTTGTTCAAGAGAATGAATAACTGAAAGATATAAAAAAGATCTGGTGTTTTACTGTTCTCACTTCCTTATCATCACTATCATACTTCACTCAGAATAGGAAAGCACTATCTGTGACAAGTTCCTTGAGAAATTCAAGAGTTCTTCTCAGTCATCAACTTTTATTTTTCACTTAAAATTTATTTTTATAGAAATATTAATACATCCAAATAATGTATAAATATTATATATTTTATAACATGTAGTTTACATATGTAAGTATATTTGTATAAATAATAATAAATAAATTCCTGTGCTTAAAATCTTTCTTCTGCAGGTAACAATTCATAACATAAGATTGTTCTGAAGGTGATGTGAGCTAATTCATGAAAGTCGTTTAAAACGTTAAAGAACAAAACAGATATTTCTACTATTACCAGGACAAAATTAAGTCATTTAAATTTCAGAGAAACTATTTTGTGTGTGAGGAATATTTACGTACAGAATAAATTCCCCAAAGTTAAATGAATCACAGCTGTATCACCTTGCCCGAATGTGGAGCACTGTATTCTTTGACTTTAAAAATGTCCATTTTCCTGGTAGCTCAGCAAGCCTTTTTGAGCCATACCTCTAGGCTCTATCCCTCCGCCTCAATATGGCCAAGCCTCACCAGGTACTTCTACTTGGTGATTATGGGGGACCCAGGTTTTCTGCCTGGTATAGTAGATTATCCAGGTATAGTGCCCTTAATTATGCCTAAATACTTCTTCCAGGAACTCTAATACCTGCAGCCTTCTACCCTACTCTTCTCATTTGCCATGTCTAGAAGTTTCCTGCATTCATTTTTTTCTTATTGTTATTAATATTGAAAAACTGCTTATGGAAAGCCTTGCCACATTAAGAGCTATGTGAGACTTGCACAGCTGCATCACAGAATTTATTCTCAAGGATCTTACAAACTTGGAAGAGAGAGACAAACCTTAGGATACATATAGTTTAGATGACTTTCTCTTGGTTATCGTCACAGTTTCTTCTCTAAATGAACTGTCTTCTTTTTCCAGTTTTGGTTTTCTTTTGCACAGATTCCTGATTTTAAATTTACTCTCTTGATTACCTGGTGTTTGATGAAGCATTATAAATTGTACTATTGCTCTTTTTTCCTTTCTATGGAATCCTTAATTCTCCTCATTGATGCTAATATGTATTTGCATTTATCTTATTCACAATAGCTCATATCTATAAAAGATATAAAATTCTATAATAAGATACAATAAAATAAAACCCAATAGATTTGATTTAGGGGAAAAAAATATCTGGTCATCATAGTGTCAATCAGGTAAAGCAACTAATGGATAATTTTTTTCTTTTTTACTTTTAAGTGTGATGGATAATTATCTTGAATATTTGTGGCTGGTCATTGTCTTTATACACAGCTCATGCATTCACAAGACCTACACCATACTTGCATGTCAAAATCAGAAATCTATTTAAACATTGGCAAGCTGTAGATAAAAACAATATTTAGTAAGATTTTGGAGGGGAATATAGAAGAGAGCATCTCTATTACAGAACACATGATAGCAACTTGATGAAACAAACATTTGCATACATTCACACAATTTCCACTTTCCTCTGACAAAATAAACAAAATAAAAGAAATAAATGAATAAATCCTGGTATATGCTTAAGAATCAGTAAATGAAAACTCTTACAGAGTGATTACATAAAAATCACAAGGTTAAAGGTCTGTTTTATCTGAAAGGTATTAATTATGTAATATCATGAGAATATCTGTATTAGTTTAAACTTGGAATCATAGGAAATGAAGAAGAAAGATATATTCTGGTTGTTTGATTTTGTTAGTTGTTTTATTGCTGTTCCCTGTAACCTCAGATAAAGTTGAATATAAGCAAACAAACAAAATGTCTGTTTATGTTCAATTTAGAAGACTTATGCTTTCTCCTTGAAAAATACCAATTATTTTAAAAGGAATAGGTGGGAAATATAATGTTAAACTGAAATCTAGAAAATCATAGGAAAATAATCAAGTAACTATGTGTTTTGACACAAATTCCACAACTTCATTCTTAATGAAATTAGACATTGACAATTCATAACGGATAATTTTCACTGCTGTAAATATAATGTATCACTTTGATAATTGTGCCATAATGTTTTGAATAAAGGCTTTTTAAAATTAGACATTTTTTTTCATTAAAAACATACAATTACAATTTATGTTTTCACTGCTCTATCTTCCTTTTACCATCTATTCATGACATTGTGTGGATTCACAGTAAAATGTCTGGTGTCACATGCTTTCAGCCTGAAAACTCTTCCTTTATTAAATTTCATGGGCAAAAAATTTGTTTTTATCAGGGAATGACTTTATTTTGCCTTCCTTTTTGAAAGGAAGATTTGCTGGTTATAAAGAGTCTCAATTGACATGCTTTTTTTTTTTCTTTCGGGACTTAGAATATTTCATCGCACTATCTTCTGCTATGATTTATTGGATCATTTTTACTAGTGGTTATAAATGTTTTTCTTAAAGCAGTTATTCTGAAAGCATGAAATGAATCTTTAGCTCTATTTTTGGTAGTATAAGTGACACATAATGACAAGCAAAACTGCAAAGTGATTTTCTAGGCTTGGAATTCGGTAGATCTAATTCCAATTCCACTATGCAGCTTAATTGCCTATTAAGTAACAAATCCTTAACCTCTTAATGCCTCAGATCTAATTTATATAATGGCAATAGTAGCCTACTTCAGAATTTGGTATGAGATTAAAGGCAGCAAAGTAAGTAAAATCCATTGTCCAGTACATAAAAAGTAGTTAATAAATGTTCCTATGATGATAAAGATGGTGATGATCGTGACTTCATGTTGCCCTAAGACTATGACAATGCTTTTGTGAGATTAGAAATATGAAAAGACTAGCATGAAGTGTATATTAAAAATTCAGTTTTTCTAGTAACAAGTTTTCAGGACACAGTGGGTTTTCAGGAAACAAACAAAAAAATATTTAATTAGTGTTTCTAGGCCTCTGTGTTATTATTCATAAAACTGGGCAGCTTGACTCAAAATGTTAAGGACACTTCTGTCTCTAATCTAATGTTTTGTTTACATTCATGTCAGAGTATTTTCTAATTTCCCTTGTGATTTCTTCTTTGACTCATTGTGTTTAGCAGAACGTTGTTTAATTTCTACATATTTGCGGATTATCCAAATTTCCTTCTGTAATTGATTGCTAATTTAATTTCATTATGGTTGGAGAACACACATTCTATGATTACAATTCTTTTAAATGCATTAAGGCTTGTTTTATGGCCTAGTATTATGGTCTATTCTTGAGAATGTTCCTTTCGCACTGGAGTCAAATGTGCTGTTGGATGAAGTATTGTATAAATGTGTAAGTAGTTGTTTATAGTGTTGTTAAAGTCTACTATTTCCTTGTTGATTATCTGCCTCATTATTCTACCCATTATTGAAACTGGGGTATGGAGTGTCCAACTATACTTGTGTAATTGTCTATTTCTCCCTCCAATTCTGTCATGTATTGGCTTCATGTATTTTGGAACTTTGTTCAGGTGTACATATATCATTTCTATATATCATTTTTATATATTCCTGATGGAGTGAACTACTTATCAAATAAAATGTCTCTCTTAATCTCTAGTAACTATTTCTTTGTACCTTTGAGTCTAAATTGTGTCTCCTGTAGACAACATTTATTTGGATCCTTTTTTTTTTTTAGACAGTCTCACAATAACTTCCCTTGTTTGAATTATTTAATCCGTTCACTTTCTTTTTTTTAAAGGAGGTTCCAGGGATTGAACTTGGGAACCCATACATGGGAAGCAGGCACTCAACCACTGAGCTATACATGCTCCCTTAATCTGTTCACTTTTAATGTTAGCATTGGTAAGTTTGGCTTTATAGCTGCCATTTAATTTTTTATTTCTATATGTCTCATGGATTTTGTGTTCCTCCGTGCTTCCTTTTCTTTCTTTTTCATTTAATGAATATTTCTTAGTGTAGCAAGTTAATTTAATAATCATTTAACTGTATATAATTTAATTATTTTATAAATTGCTCTAGGGTTCAAATTATGCATCTTACCTTACCAGAATTTACTTCGGAATTATACTAACATAATTTCAGTTAGTTACGGAAATGTTACTCTGAAATAGCTCTATGAATTTCCTCTCCTTTTTTGATGACTTAACCTTTTATATATACAATGTTTTTACATGTTATAAATTCAACAATATATTATTATAATTATTACTTTATGCAATTTTATATCTTTTAAGGAAACTGGAGATCTGCATTTGATTTGGGACTATCCATAAGAACTCAGAATATAAATTATATTTGTAAGTTTAGGTTCAACAATACAATTACATATTTTTGTTTTTTTACAATTCTTTTATAAAATAGTTAATAAAAGGATCGGAAATATGCAATCATATTGTCTTTTATAATAACATGCATAATTATCTTTACCAGCTCTCTGTTACCTTGTGTAGATTCATAATGTCTGGTGTCACTTGCTTTCAGCCTGAAAACTCTTCCTTTATTAATTTTCACGTGCAAAAATTATGTTTTTATCAAGAAATGACTTCATTTTGCTTTTCTTTTTGAAAGGAAGATTTGGTGGTCATAAAGATTTTCAATTAACATGCTTTTTTTTTTTTTCTTTCAGGACTTAAAATAATTCATCCCACTACCTTCTGGCCTCCTTTGTTTCTGATAGGAAGTAAGCTATTAATCTTAGTGGATTACCATCTACCTGAAGAGTCATTTTTCTCTCGATGCTTTTCAAGACTTTGGTTTTTTGTTTTTTTTTTTAACTATGCTATTCCTGTTGATCCTACTTGGAATTTGTTGATCTGCTTTGATACGTAGACTGTTTTTCATCAAATTTGGAGCATTTTCAGGCACTGTATCTTTTGAGTATTTTTTGTCTGCCTCTTTTTCTCTCTCCACTCCTTCTGGTATTCCCATTATATATGATAGTATGCTTGTGTTCCACGATTCTCTGAAGTTCCGTTGATTTTTCATCCTCTTTTTTTCTGTGTTCATCAGATTCCACAATGTCTATCAATCTGTATTTAAATTCACTGATTCTTTATCCTGCCAACTCAAATGTACTATTGAGTCTCTCTAGTTATTCTTCTTCAGTTATTATATTTTAAAAACAGGAATTTCCACTGGGTACTTCTTGATAATTTCTAATATTGATATTCTCTATTTGATAGAGCATTATCATCAACCCTCTTACTTCATTAAGCATGGTTTTCTTTAACTGTCGCAACATATTTATAATCCTTGCTTTGATATCTTTGTCTGCTAGGTCCAACATCTGTGCACTCTAAAGTGAGTTTTTGGCCTTCGGTTTCTTTCTTTTTTCCTTGGCATAGTCATATTTTCTTAATTTTTTGAATGCTTCAAAAATTTTTGTTGAAAACTTGACACATTAGATAATATATTGTAGTAAATCTGGATACTGATACTCCTTTATTTTAGTCTTCTGGACGGAAACCTGGGACTTCATTTACTTCGGGCTGGGATTTTATTTACCTCATACTGCTGCACATTTCCTGCCTTGTGCCTGTATCCAGCACCAAGCATCAAGTGAAATGAAAGAGATAAAACAACAGAGATTTGCCACACCACCTGGGACTATAGTTTCTCAAATAAGAGAAGAAATTTCACCTCCCTCGGAGCTGTAGATGCTTGTGGGTCTCTGATGCCTTAATATTGCTGTCAGGTGTCCTCTCACTTTTCTCACAAATGAATTAGACAGAATCTCCTGGAGCACTCTATGCTTGTGCTGATGTCCCCCTTCCATTTTGGGCTCCTGTGATTTCAGGCCAAGGTATCCTAGAGAAAATATTTTCCCCCAAAATTCCTGCTACTATTTACTTTTCAGAATCTACATATAGCTGTGCCATGCATTCTGTCCAGGGTTTTTAGTAGTATTCAGTTGGACTGACAAGGTGGACAATTCTTATTGCATCTCACCAAGAACCAGTTCCCCACTGATAATATTTGAAGTATAATATTAAATCATTTTATTTCTTGTTAATGGCCAAATATAATATAGTTAAGACTCATAATTTTTAAGAAGCAAAACATAGAACTTTTGTATGTTCCGGTGAAAATGCAATTCCCAAGCCCTTCCTTTCAATAAAACAGGATCAGGGTCGATTGTGCTACCCAAATGATTTGTATCATAATCCTATTGGAAAGAAGGAGTGATTTTTGATTTTATATATTTACATGCTCATCTAAAGAAAACACCACCCCTCTGCACAGTCTCTCACTGTTGCTCATTCCTGAAAATAATGAAAAATGTCCTGCTTAGATGTGATTTGCATATATGAACAAAATCAGAATAAAGTTTGAGAACTACTCCCTTAGACTGTACCTTTCATGTGCTAACCATTCTGAGTTTTTATAGCATTTAGTTGATGAAACATCTTGATTTAGGTTATAGATATATACTTTGAATACTTAATTGAAAATGGGTCTTTTTGCTTTAGTTTTCACTTGCTAAGTTTGGAAATTAATTATAAATTATAGATTGTAATTTCTGTTTTTCATCTAATATAAAACCTTCTGACCTCTTCATGGGAGTGAAGTCTAGAAGTACCTGTAGTAAGAGACAAACTTTCATTTAGTATCAAAATGAACTTAATAGAGGACCTGTTGTGTCCTAATTCAGAGCCTCGTATTATATGCCCTTAATCTGGATCATTTTTAAAGAGGTGTTATTTAATATGCAACATATGTATGAGAAAGGAGTTCCTATTAGCTATCTGATTTGAAGCAGCAGTGAGTCATTTTAAAGATATTATTAGGTATGAAATACATACGTTACCACATTCTTATACCATGTTAGCTAAATAAATGTCCCTCAAGACCCCAATGCATTTAAGTTCAAGTTTGGGCATAGTAAATTAGACTGCATTAACAAAGAATTAATGAAAAAGAGAACAAAACCAAATTAACTGTCTTCCCAAGTCTGTATTTTGGCAAGATTTTACATATTTTTGCTGTGTCAACAATATCCATGACTGTAACTTGTCCACAGATCCCAAGATATAAAAGGATCAAGCAGATACATTCCACACTATCTCCAATGCCAAAATATGATGTGGAAATACTCTGAGCTCAAGGAAAGAAAATCCACTTTGCTATTCAATATCTTATTTCTTTTTGATAGAACTTGTAAAAACAGAAGTTTGTATATTAAATGATAAAAGTGGCTTGCTTTAATAAGGGGCATTATTTTAGAATGTATTGTCAAGCCTCCTGCCTCTTTTCTTTTTGATAGGCTCATGAGATCAGTAAAGAAAATAAAGACCTTTGATGATATAAATCCAATGTTCCCTATAAGTTTATTTTGTATGGAATCTCTGTAATTCCCTCACCAATGTTCAATTAGCACTAACATGGAAATTGACTTATGTCATTCCTGCCACTCAGTCCATAGAATGTGCAATAATAACCTATAACAAACTTTTGGTGACCCAGGCAAAGCCAAATGCCAAGCCTGAATTATGATAGTACTGCAAACTGCAAACAAGACGTCTTGCATTACCCACAAACATTTTATGAGCAATTGCTGGAGTGTTTTTAATTATGACTCAGTATAGTCACATCATTTCATCTCCTCGCATTATCTTTTCTGAACATCAAGTAGATATTCATTTGGTATGTATTTATGATTACTTTGACCATGCTGGATCCTCCTCAGTAGGATAATCTAGGATTCGGGTTTTGCTTATGGTTTTTTAGCATGCTGTCTGAATTTCAAACAATTTAAGCAATGCAGTAGACACAGTATTCTGGATTTTGATTTCTCCTTAAAAGGCAAGTCTGTTCCTTTGAAACGCATTACACATGCATGTACTTGATTCTGAGGGTCAGAATCAACTTTATTTTTGAAAATGTATTTTAGAGACTAATGTGCCTACATTCTGCTGCCTTTAAATTAAATATAATATAAAGAGAATCTATATAAAGATAACTATAGTCAATGACTTACTGTTTTGTATGTGTGTGTGTGTGTAATAAATTACATACATAGAAAATAGTGTGATACTTAGAGTTGGTTGACATAACTTACTTCATTCCTAGGAGTTATAATTATGTTCTCAAATAGATTTGAGGTTTTTTAATTTAAAAATAAAAAGACAATATCTCTTTATATGAAATTCCCACTAAGAGGGTTCAAATTGTGTATAAACATATGTGTGTATATATTTGTGTATATATATCTACCTATAGGTAGATATATATACACATATATATGTATATGTGCGTGTATCTTTTGTATTAAGATAAGCATAAGTTCTGGTAGCAAACATGTAAGATTAAAATATAGCAATATGATTGATTCTAATTATTTCAAGGCTGAATTTTGCATCAGTATCTAAATACTATTTCCTACTGTTAGCTAACTTTTTATGTTATGAGTCTAGGTCTGTTGTTTTTCCCCCAGAGTGCTTCTATCTTTTGATCACTTGATCTTATCATTGTCCTAAGGCCTTACAAATATTTTCATATGCTATTGAATTGATTCTGCATATAAGCACTGAGACCAGAATCCTTAAAATTAGTCCTTCCATCTCTTTTTGAAATCTCAGTATGTGAATCTTAGGACTAAAATGACCTGAACATCTTAGGTACCAGAAACAAGGATTACACAGGATTCTGTTCAAATGGGTTTGTGTCAAAATACTTAGATGGAATGTAGGGGTTAAAATGACTCAGATTTTCCTCAGTTTTTGAATATATTTCAGCATAATTAACTGATTGGCTAAACAGTATATTATATCACACTTAAGTATATTATATACATGACATGTATCAATATTTATTACATATTTTCATATGATAATATTAGCACTTAAAAGGAAGGTAATGGTAATTTAAAATAATTGCAGCTATGAAATAAAGCTGTGTGGCACATTATATGGTAACATATCTGTGGACAGTAAATACTAGATTTGACACAGTTATCAGTATCGAGAAAAAACAGATGGCAACTGCTATGATGATTTCCATTAAACAACTTTGAAAATAAGAATTTAATATTAAGTACAATTTTAAAAATGAGGTAATGGAGAATCCTTACTTCTTTAAACATTAATTTGATGTGTTAATAGCACAGAAAAAAATATTGCAGTTTCTTTGTAGCTTAAGGTTTCACTGTTACTCAAAAAGCAGTTAAAAATAATGAGATTGCTATTTAAAAAATAGGAATTTTTATTTACAAATTGAAAAACCACAACTGGCACACAACTCAAACCTTGTACTCTTTTATTTATTGCATTACTGTGTAATTGATTTATTGGCTTCCTTTGCATTGTTTCAGAATTTCTGAAAGTGTCAGTGAGACCCTAGCTCATATTTGCAGATATCTTTTGTGTGGAACTGAATCTGAAAATCAAATGAAGCTATTCATATATGTACACATTCATGTCTTTACTCAGAATGCAAATAAGATTTTGTGGCAAAACTTTTAGTTACTATTGTATTAATGGTATACATTGCAAATATCTTCAATCATAGCTTTAGAATAACAGTGAATATTAATTTAAGATATTTATGTTTTAAATATCAACTATTGCAAAAAATTATTGATACTTTATTGGTATAAAATGAACTATTTGGACAATCATAAATATTACAATATAGCTTCATACAAATCTATAACTATATTAAACTATTTTCAGTATAACAATTATTTTTTCCATATAATAACTTTATTTATAGAGAAGTTTTAGATTTCATAAAAGTTACATCGAAGGAATAGGGGATTCCCATATACCTCACGCCTCCCCCTCCCATATTTTCTCTCATTAATAATATCTTATATCAAAAAATAAACCTATTTTTTACACTTGGTTAACAAATATTGAAGTTTTGCTACTAACCATGGTCTATAGTTTACATTATGGTTTACACTTTTCACTGTGCAGTTTCATAGAATTTGACAAAATGTATAATGGCCTGTATCCATCATTGCAATATCATGCAAAAAAATTATTTTTAATTACCAACAAATCTGATTTTATAATTTAGAAGACCTTAGTTTTTAAAAAGGATATTTTCCTTAAAAGTTGGGCAAATCAGAGCTTATTTTGACTTTGACTAACTGACCATGTGTTACATTTTCTCTTTCCCAAAATATGTAGCAAAGCTCAAATATATTAAATACACTAAGAATAGAGTAAAATGTTCCTGTGCCAACCTTCCATTCCACTTCACTTGTAGCCATGACAAAGTTCTTACCATGTTCCAGTTATGCTGTATTTTATTAATCTTTGTTCCAAAAGGCCTTTTATATTGTCATATGTTCTTCAAGTTTTGCTAAAGCAACTACTAAAAGTGTGTGCAGATACATACACTCATGCAGGAATTGGCAAGACATAAAGATATGAGGGGAAATCTTTAGATTTGAGTTTTAGAGGTTATTGTTTGTTTCAGTATGGCTTGTCCCCTACATGCTTATATTACTTGTTAATCAGATAATCTGATTAACAATTTCATCTCCTGTTTGACTGTTTTATTGTAGTACTGCATTCTCAGCCACAAGGCAGTCATGGGGAGCAAAAACATAAGGCAGAATAGCCACTTCTTGATGTGGACAAACTGAATTTCTATTTACAAGTGAACAGAAAGAGAGACACCATGATAACCCATGTAACATGTAACACAGTAAACAATACAGCTGCCCTAACATTGCTATTTTTTGACCATTGAACTATACTTGCAAATGCTGAAGGGTGCACTGACTTTTCCACAAGAGTATATTTCGTAGGTATATTTGTATTGGCTTGAACTATGAAAGACGGGGTAAAGTAGCCCTTTGTACCATAGCATAAGAGATGCATGGATAAGGGGACAGATCATTTTAACATCCTAATTGATAACGTTGGCTATAAAATAGTTTTATTCCTGGAGAGAAAATTGATGGAAAGAAAAGTGGAGACAATGAATCTTACTCCACCAAACCAAAGTGGCTGATGTAACTGAGAGGTTGAAGGCTACAGAGAATATAGAAACAGGATTGGGAGGATCTGGTATTGCTGGATAAGAAGGAAATGCTAAAGGTACCCTATTGTTACTTCAGTCTAAGCTATGAGCCCTGAAATGATACTATTGTCTTTGAGTGCCAAGGTAGCATAGCTATGGTGACTAATTTATAAATTCTGCAGCAAGACTACTTACTAACTTAGTGACCATGAGCATAATATGTAACCTTCTCTGTGTTGTGTCATCATCTGCAAAAGTGGGATGATAACAACAGTACCCAGTATATAGGGTTATTTTGAGTATTAAATTAGATAAAATGTGGAAGACATGTGGAATAGTTTCAGGCACTTTAGGAAGCACTAAATAACCACTAATTGTTATTTATCACATCTTTGGGAGCTTGTCTCCTACACTTTCTAGTAGAGGTGGTGCACCTGATTGTCTATTGAACAAAACAAGAAAAGAACACAAAGTCTTGGGGAAAATATTCAACTGACTTCGAATCCTGTGGGAGCAACCTTTTTTATAACCAATCCATAAGTTTGAAAATCTTATAATTATTTCTTAATTGATTTGTTTTATAGACTTCAGCATTGATTCATTATCAAATTAATACCACTAATAATAAAAATAACAGAATAATTACAAATCAAATCAGTGATTCTTAATCATTTGGGGATAAGATGCTGATTTAAAAAAATCATGGTCTGCATCTTCAAAATAAGAAAAAAAAATATGCACAGTATGCCTAAAGATTTTTTTTATAATTAATTTTTTTTTTATTTTTAAAGAAACTTTAGATTACATAAAAAATATAATGGATTCCCATATGCCCCACTCCCTCCCCCTCCCACACTTTCTCACATTAACAATATCCTTTATTAGTGTGGTACATTTTTACAACTGATGAACACATATTGAAGCATTGCTACTAACCATGGGCTACAGTTTACATCATAGTTTGCACTCTTTCCCGCACAATTTTGTAAGTTATGACAAAATATACAATGGTCTGTATCCATCACTGCATTGTCATCCAGGACAAATCCAATGTCCCAAAAATGCCCCCAAATTACACCTATTCTTCCCTCTCCCTCCCCTCAGAACCTCTGGTGGCCACTGCCTTTACATCAATCATAAGAGTTCTTCCATTGCTAGAATTTTAGTTGTTTTTGCAAAGTGACTGAATTACATCTTTGTACCTCAGGCTAATGACTTCTTTTAAAGAGAGGTTCTAAGTGGATATTCGTATCATACTATAAAATTGTTTGATTCAGCCAAGTTCAAGTTTAACTCCTTGACAAAAATGTAATACCTGATTACAATTCCATTATAAAAATGTTCAAACAATATAGAGTATGTTCTATTTTCAAGATGTTATGTTGTAGAACCAAAGATGATAGAGTAGTTCTTTGGGTATTTTTAATATTAAGCCTACAGACCTGGAAAAGAGAAGCTACTTAGAATTTATTTGCATTCTCTAAAGCCAAGTACAAGGGAAAGCCCTCACACATTGATGCATCAGGCAGATGAACAGAGCTAAGACTCATATATCCCTAGACCTAACTGTTGATTACATTCCCTGAAGTACTTCTGGCTCCAGGATACTTCCTCGGAGACCACCATGTTTCCCCAAAGACTTGGCATATCTCTAAAAGGATAAAAGCCTGGGATAGAAAGCTGGGACAAGGAGGTGTTATTCCGTTCTGTTTCCATAATGTACCTAATAGATTCAGATTGCTTTCACAGAGTTGCAAGACTGACTGGATCCACATACAAAAAAAATCTACTGGGCTCCTTCATAGGAAAAAAAAAAACATAAAGTAAATCAAGAGTGTCTGAGCAAATTAAGAGTGAATAAACTTCCAACTTTCCTGATAAAACACAGTTACACCAGTGCTTTCTAATCTTGTTAGTTCACAAGTTAAAATCACCTTTCCTCAAATTACAGACACAAAAAGTTAGTGTGCACCAATAATGCTAGTTTTTATAAAATAATTATACTTCTTGTCCCTAGCTTTACATACTAATTTAGGCCGTGCACACAACACACATAGGCTAACCTGCACTTCAATTACTGAGGACTTTGCAGAAATACTGAAATGCCATGTTCCATTTCCAGTGAGCCAGAAAAGTGCTCTTGCAAGTGAAGTCTTCAAACAGTCAGCAGAACATTTGGCACACGATTTGTCTGATTACAACAGGCTGTATCCAGAGCTAAAATAAAAATAATCCTGCAATTTGATACTGATTAAGGGAATACAGCAGAGTGAAGTTACCAGACATTTTCTTGCTCAATGGAATTCTATTTTCCAAACATGTAATACCCAATTTACTGCTTTCCTATATAATTTATCAAATCTAAGAGACATTAAGAAAATAATAATTTACAATAGATTATAAGAAAACAGTTTATCAAATAGTAGCACTGATTATCCAACTACCCATTACATTAATATTATTTTAGTTATAAACAATGAGATACAAAGATGTTAATAGAATTCAATTTCCATCTTTTTCATGAACTATTATTTTCTTTGCCATGTCAGGTAAGTTGCTAACTCAAGACTGATTTCATGGGAAGCGGGTGTGGCTCACTCGATAGAGCTCCCGTTTACCATATGGGAGGCCCTGGGTTCGCTTCCCGGGGCCTCCTTGTGAGGGCAGGCCGGCCGGCCTGTGCAGCGGGGTAGGCTGATGCAGCAAGACCTCACAGCAGGAAGCAGGTGTGGCTCAATCGATAGAGCCCCTGTTTACCATGTGGGAGGCCCCGGGTTCGCTTCCCGGGGCCTCCTTGTGA
>JAQZBX010001355.1:0-84293 GCA_029593785.1 Cabassous unicinctus
GGGGGGTGGGAGGGGGAATAATCAGATTCTTGAAAGAGACAAAATAGCCAGATGATTGAACAGAATTTTAACTTTACTCTTAAATTTCTTGGCCATGAGGACCAAGATTAAACATTCTGAAAATGTGATCATGAAGTAAAACACAGCCCTACTTTTAAAAATTTAATAAAAACAATCTATGACAATAATATGCACTATTGATTGTTACTAATTCAAATCCTAAAATTTAGCCAATGTTTCAAATTCTTCAATCCATTGATTACCTGCATGAATAAGAAATATAAGAAAATTTTTTTGTTTGAATTGTATTTCTTTTATTCCTCTTTGTGGATAACCTAGTGGAGACAAAAATGAATTTGAAATATTAGTGAAAATTTTTTTTTAATGGCCAAGTTAGGATTGAAGGAATGAAGTTGAATAATCCATAAAGAGTATACTTAGGCACTAGATATTTGAAAGTTGGTGGTGTTTACTTCAGAAACCAATCTAGAAGGTTACTTACTCTCTCTAACTGTTTCATAGCTCAAATCTTTATGTGTGGCATCAAGGAGAGGAGTTTATATCGGAACCTGTTAATGTAGCATCATACCTCATGATATTGCAAACTGGGAAACATAATTTTGAGAGATGGCTATTGCTACAGAGCTTCAGAACATGATACATCTGAGATCTATTTGGAATGAGGGCTTTTTGATTAGAAAAGCCAGCTGCACCTAATAAAGTTTAAAATGGTGACAAGTAAAAGTATGAGACCTACGGATTCTGTCTGAAGAGCTCTCAGTCCGCGCCGGGGAGCTGGACACGCTGCTGCTGCGATGTGATGATGGGTGACTGCCAGGCCTTCGGCCCTCCTCAAGGGAGGGGGCCGGTGAGGGGCTGTCAGGAACGCGCTCCTACACCATCACGGGAGGGGGGGAGAGGTAAATACATTGCACTTTTACTCAATGAATGTTGATTTTTTCTTAATACTATATAAACGTGAAGAAAAGTAAACACATTATTTCATCGACATTCATCTATATTAAAAGATACCTTTTATATTGAGCAGAACCAAACGAATAAGGGAAAGCCTAGTTAGGAAACAATAGTTCTATAGGTAAGCATTACTGCAGTAAAAACAAATGTCAGTCCCCTCTTTGAAGAAAATGTAAGGCCAAGGAAGACAACCAAAAGTCTTCAATTTGGAGCCCATTAGACAACAAAGAATTCACAGAACAAAGCAGGCTTCAATTCTAGATAATCATCAATTTAAAGAAATCTTTAAATATATTCTATTGCTTCAGCAAGTGTCTAAGGATCATTTAACACACAGATTATCAATGTGACAGACCATAATAATAATACCAGAGGAGTTGTTAACAGCTATTTCAGCATTGTACTACTCTGGGCACAGCCAGAGGGTCTCATTTTAAATTATCATGTAATTCCATTATACATTGGAATAATTTTCTTTCTAATAATATTCAGGCTACCTACCTACTCCTATCTCCAATTCAGTTTAAAAAAAATGTATGAGGAAGAAAATCATGAGATATGTATTAGTTGGGTCCCAAGGAATCTTGGTATCATATTTCCTGATATTATTTCTACGTTATGCTCAGGTCCTACTCTCTACCTCCCGTTCTGACTAAGCTCTGTCCCTTTTCCATTAGACTAAAGGGTAGAACATTGTATAAATTCCTGAAAAAACATCATAAATGGAGTTACAGATAAAGAAATAAGGTGTCTACTTGTTAACATTTTCTATTTTGGACAACCTCCAGAAATTCACACAAAGGCCTTAAAAAACTGTCTTTTCAATAATTAATATAATTGGAGTGTGGAATAAACAATATTTCTTGTTAGGGTTGTAAAGGTGAAAAATATTTTTAAAAGCAGGCTCTTCAAATTATTAAATATAATTTGTCAAAATACCATTTTTTCTGAATATAAGCTCACAGTTGCAACTCACAAAATATAGGCATAGACAACTTAAGAAACAGAATTGGCTCTCAGAACCAAACTCATAAAATAGGCTAATGTTTTCAAAATATCAATGGCTAATTTAACATGGAAAACAAAGCTAAGGCTTAAGGTTCTGTACTACCAGTGAGAATGAGAGTAATGCACTAGAAGTTCCACTAGCCCACCTGAGAAGCTCTTAAATGTGTCTATGCCTGAGCTCCATTCCCAGAGATTTTAGTTTCCTGGGTCTGATGTGGGGTCCAAACATCAGTTTTTTCTTTAAAGGCTCTCCAGGTGATTTTAATATGCTTCCAAGATTGAGCAACACTGCCCCAGCTTGTCTCAAACCCTCCTAATTTTAAACCATGCACACTGTCAATCAACATCTTCAGTAGACAGACTAAGGCTTCATTTTTGAGAAGCATAATGAAAAACACAATTAAAATAACTCCCAAAATAGCCAAGCTTTCTTCCAAAATTCATAACATAAAATAGTATCTCAGTATATATTCCATGCAATAAAAACTACTCCTATGAGAAACTTCATGACAAAAGACATGCAAGTTGCAACAATTATTGTAAAGGAAAAAGAGAAAAAGTATATAACAAAAGTCACAATGAATATTAAAGTTTTCTTATAAAGATATTTTAACTTTAGGAGCTTTTAGCTTAGTCTAAAATGTGTGAATTGGCTTCTATTAAGGACAACAAAAACCCCCAAAGAGAGATATATATAGACAATGGTGGACAATATCACCAGCCCTTTACTTGAATTGGTTGAAGGTTTAGAATTAAGTGCACTGTCAGATTTCTAAAAAACTGCAAAATTGACTAATACTTAGGTAAGCGTAAGCAACACACTGTTTTCCAACCTAACTCATGTGAGGGTCCACTTTTGGAAGATTGCAAATGACCAAAACTGAGAGAGAGAGAGGAAGAGCGGGAGGGAGAGGGGGGAAAGATAGGAAGAGGAGGGAGACACACACACTCCCCAGATATTAAACTTCAAAACTAGCTTGTGCAGGGAATCTTATGGCATATCATACATGTGTTACACTAAAGGATACTAAAGAAAGATGGTATCCAGCTCTAGTTTATAGATTAAAATATTTTGCAACCTATGTTTTAAATAACATAAAAAGATGATAGTATTAATTATTTTTCCAAACTAAATGAATCAAGCATGCTATGTTTCTAAAATGTTTAAGTTCATTAGTCCACATGGCAAATAAATGACTTAAATTTTTAAGAAACAAACACATATGATTTAAAAGAACAGTGAATCCACATCTGGATGCCAAAAGTTACTTCCTCTCTTGTAAGTATAATTATAAAACTATATAGTAGAACTCCTTTGTAAGCTGTATAAATTTATTGATAAGCTATACTATTGCTAGCTACATACTGATAAAGAGGCACAGGGTTTGTATGAGCCCTAAGTTAATTCCTAACACATTAGGAATTTAACAATTCCTGTTAAAACTTGTATTACACAGAAGTACATGGTATTTAATGGAGAAAGAATGTTGCTATACTTTTATATAAGTAAAATATTCTACATTAAAAGCTTAGTCACAAAAATGAATATCAATGCATTGTAATATTCCCCTTAATAGTTATGCAGGTGATCACACTTATAATGGTACATCTTTGGCTCAACAGAGATAAAGTATAATCTTGAAATAGATTAATCCCTCTAAAATCATTTTGCAACTCTGAATTTCCTGTCATAATAGATTTCTTAGTGGTGTGAATGGAAAGCATGAGAATCTAAATTTTTTTTAAGATATTTAACTCACAGATACTTAAATATTTAATGCAGAAAATAAAAAACCCTCTAGCACCAAAAGTTGTGCCATAAAAATCTAGTCTTTTTTTGTATTCAAAACCTTTTTCCACATAAGAAAAAAAAACATTTCATGAGTCAATATATTTAATCGTTCCAACTTTTCCATGAAGATTCCTTTAACTCATGTATTTATTCATTCATGTATTCATACATTCAAAGTACTCTAAGAATCACATAAAAATCTGGATAAAAAATGAACTCCATTCAAATATTAATGTAAAATGCATTTTAAAAGCAGAATTTTAAGGCTTAGAAAATACAGGTAAAACTGTAATGTTTAATTTAGCTTTAGCCAACTTTTACTTTAATTATACTTTTATGACCTAGACACTTAGAACAAAGACTACAAGGACAATATTTAATACTTTTATTTAAAGAAAATATTTTAATTTATGCAAATTTTATGATTTAAAAGCTTAGGTATTCAATGGAAACTTTCTATAAATTGAGACAACATATTCAGTCATTTCACTTAATGGATAATTTCAATCTTTGAAACATGATGTATTGTTCTTAAAGGAATTTCATTAAAGTAAAATCCATTGAGCAAGTAAGATTTGAATACATTGTTGTACAATAAATTAATTTATTTCAACAGCTTAATTCTTTTATCATATTTATATGTGTGCCTTTCCAGAGTATGCTATAAGATGGAGAATAATGGAAACAGTAAAGAATTGTTTAAGAGAGAATCTCATAATTATTACTGAAACAAAATAGATGAGTTTTATTCAGACATAATAAGCAAGAAGCAGTTCAATGTCTTTAGGGAAACTATGTAAACTGGATTTATCATTTCATTTGTGCAATACCCTTTAACCTCTGAGATGGGCCTGAAGTAGGAAAGAGAGAAAAAATATTTAATTTAATACTTCAACACACTTCTTTATAGTCCTGCATCAAAACTCCACCAATCAATAAAACACAATCTTTTTCAATGTTCCATCTTTATAAAACTAGCCATAATAATAAATGAAAATTTAAGAGGAATACTCTCTCACTGAAAAAAAAAAAAAGGTCATTCTAATAAACTACTGGTAACAGAATAACAATAAAGGAAACACTGCATTTATTGCCTCTGGGTAGAACAAGAAGTTTTGGTGTCTCTGAAAATCCAGAAATGAAGATGGAATTCAAAAGCAATGTACTCTAAAATTCTAACATAGAAAGCACAAAATGCTCATACTACACACGTTATTAATTAAACATTTTAAAAATTGCATTATCTCAGCTGCCTCCTCTCTACCACAAACGTCTCAAAGTTTATGAGCACAAAATACTTTCTTAGAGTGAGTCTAAATAATTACATTTCTCTGAAGGGTTATTTCATTTAGCTTTAATTTATTTGCTATCTTTTAATTCTCTTCATCTTTAACTGTTTTTCAGTTAGAAGTGGAGAGACAGATAATTCTAATATTAAATAATATATCTTGATAAAACTATTAATTTACAAAATCGAAGAAAGTGACCAGCACTTTCTATAACCAGAATTCCTGAGCTATTAAGACAACTCAAGACTTGTACTCCTTCATTCAACAACTATTTGCTGAATAACTAATATGTGCCAGGGAGTGGGCTAGGCTCTGGTTCTATATAAGCAAACAAAGCCAACAAAAATCCTTTCCCCCATGGAGTGTATACAACAATGATAAATTTTATTAATGAAGTCTAGAAACATTTACACTGATTAAGTATGACATCTAAATTCCCATGCTCTGGAGAAATGTACAGAGAAGATAATTAGTAAAATTGAGATTCTTGATTTGGCAAAATGCTAAAAAGTACTTCTAAGAGGCATAGTAAAAGTTGTTAACATACTTGCATCTGCTGAGGACAAACCAGTCACTGTTGAAGCTCCATCCCTGAAAGTCCTAAACTGAGGCTCCAAGGGATATTTGCATAGGTTTATTTATTTTTCTTGATGATGGAGCTCAAGAATTATTCAAACTTACTAAAAATGTGAAACTGGTAGTACTCTCTGATACAATCATATACAATTATATTCTACTGCTGACCCTTCAAATTTACTCAATTTTTGTGGGAAACTAGGCTTGTCCCACATCTGGATGAAAATTCAGGCAGGCTTATAACTTTTCAACTTACTCATTGGTAATATAAAGTCCTACTGTTACTTTAAGTAGCAAAATAAAGTCTCCATTCAGAAATTATAATTCAACCCTACATAATAATGAGCACTTCAATCTTAATTTAAAAGGTTTGACTTGTTCCTTTCCCACAACCAAGGGAAAAGGGGAGGGAGGAGAACAAGAAGAGTGAGTTCTGACTTAGCCAGCCCTGCAGTTGCATCAGTGGGTCTAGTTCATTTCTGTGTTCCTCTCTCCCATGAATTTCCTGTAAAATTGTATCTGGGTGATGGAGCAAGTTGATTCAAGTTGTTTTGGGGACAAGACTACTTCACAGATGGCGACACTTCCTTCCATCAAGTGCACATAATGTCTGCCTGCCTGGTTGCCAGAAAACCATTGAAGATCATGGCCTAGATTCACTACTTTATTAAGACTTGCAATTTGGTGACAGTCTAAATACTTCATTCCTTACTCATTTATTAGCTGGAAGATTTCTCTTAGCAGAAAGTTTCCCTCATGAATTATTTGTTTATCCTAAGGTACAGTTTGCATGAGAAAGGCAGGAAGCATGCTTGATTCATTCCTTTTATTTATCCTTGATTCATCCCTTTATTTGTCCTTTAAAGGACAAAATCAGTCTCCTAGCATTCTCTAAAAGTTAGCAAGGATGTTATTTTTCAGTATTATTACAAACTTATGGATGTAAGTCTATTTGTGTATAAGTACACTGACATTACTATCCTTAGCGGTAGTTGTGTTTTACAATTGCTTTTTCATGTTAGTATCCTCTTTTCATATTTCATATCAATACCCACCTTAAACATAATGAGAACATACTTAGTATTTCTAAATCCAAGTTAAACTATGCAAAATAGATTTTTGGGAAAATATATTTTATGTCTAAAAGTGATGCACAAAACTAGAGTTATTTATTTTTGCCCAAAGACTAAACTATTCAGTAACTGAAAACAAGCATGAGGCTTCTGATGTCACAAAGTAGATATTAATCTACTTTGAGAATAAGGTCACTCTGGTTCTAGTTTTATTATCTTAACTTCATGCAGTAAAATCCTATTTACTAATATAATATTTTAAGAACTTGGATTGAAGGAAAGGAAAGTATTAGAGAATGGAAATTCTATAAATGGTATTTTTAAATGGCTTGTTCAATATTTATTTTTTTAAATAAAGAGAATGCCATAAAGTCAAGTCTTTCTCTTTCTCTCTCTCTCTCTCTCTCTCGCTCTCTCTCTCTCTCACACACACACACACACACACACACACACACACCACGTCAGCAGAGAAGATGAACACATTTAAGTCATGTTCCCTGTTCTCAGACAATTATACAAAATGGTATGGGTGAAAAGATGTCTATTCCACAATGTGGAATAATTTAAATGTTGCCAAATTTTTTGAAAACAATTCTACATTATCCCAGAGAAACAATGAAATATATTTTTAAAATATTTTTTTAAAAACAGTGCATTGTACTCCAATGTACTCCAGTGTACTACAAAGTCTTTGATTCAAATAAAGCAAAGAACAACACTTTTGTGAGGTGTGGTAGGTTTTCAGAATCATAGGTTCTTAAAAGTATAGCTGGATAAAAATGAGAGAGAGATCTTACTACACAGTGATTATATTTTACAAACATGACACTGATTCCCTGCAAAATTCTACAGATGGTTGTGAATACTTGGACAGAAAATGAAATAGTGATAAGATGAAGGTAACATTGGTGTACAAAGACTTTTAAGCATTTTTAAAAGGCTAATGTAATCATTATAACAAACCGATGAGGTAGGTACTAGTATTTCCCACATTAAAGAGGTGTGGAACTTGTCCAAAATCTTATGACTAGGATGTGGTACAACTGGAATATGAATCCAAGAAGTCTTCCTCCAGAATCCATACTTTAAACCATTCAAATATGCTGCCTTTTTTCTTTTCAATTTTATTTTTATTTCAGCAAGAATCTTTTTTCAAAATCCTTATGATATCATTGTGGGTTTATTAATAAAAAGTGAGAAAAATATTGATTCAATCAGGGAGATTGGGGGTTACTTAATGAATGGTGTCCAAAGAGAATCAATTAGTAGAACATTTCAACCTATTAGGAATTTTCTAATGAGAAGAAAAATTGATCTTTTGAATTATACAATTTATTTTTATGCAGTGATTTATGATAATACAATGAATACATCCTTTTAAAACTTGGAAATGATACACAGATGACATAAATACCTAATATAATAATTTGGAGTGTTAACATTCAAAAATATCTGAATAGCCTAAATCAACAGACTGGAAACTAAATGATATGGATAAATGCAAATTTCTAATATAAGTAAAAGATGAAGAAAATTGGCTTAATAGAATTTCTTGTCAAAAGGCGTAAAACATACTGTCACATATTTAACCACCAAAAAATATTATGAATTATATTATTATAAAAGTCATAGAATATTGTCCAAATTGAAATTGTGTTAGTCCCAGTGTATCTTCACTAACCAATTCATTTCCGGGGTATTCTATGGTGGGGGTGGGGCAGGGGAGCCATTTAAAGAAATGAATGATCAGTAGAGATCAACCAAAAAGCTTGATAAAGAATGGCCAGAAGAAATTAGAATATATGGAGAAAAGAAAACTTACAGGTACTTTAACAAAGGATTAAAAATATTTAAATTGCAGGAACACAGAAGAATTAGTAGACATTTTTTCTTCCAAGAAAATATGACAAATTTAAGGTAGAAGCTATTGAAATGTAAATGTTTATTTGATTAATGAATACCTTCCTACTCTCAAATTTGTTGAAAAATAGAATAGTCTTCTACAAAAGCTTAGAAAAACTGAAAATGGATAGGGAAGATGTAGGAAGTATTTTTCTAACTTGGGGGAATATGGATTATATAACATCTAAGGTATCTCCCAAGTCTATGTCTCTTCATGTTCTATGAATGTTAAACAGTAAAAATAAAGGGCTCTCACTGGCACACAAACAGACTAAAACAGAGCTTACAATAATTTAATATATCCCATAGATGTTTAGCTCTTGGTGATTTAAATTAGAATTATAGTTGGCTAAATAGTATATGCCCATTTTCTCCTCAAAATTATCTTATTAAAATATTTCCAATTGTCGAAGAAATTCAGCCTCTGCCTTTAATTTCCTTACTTTGGCAGACACCATGGAAACTCTCATTTAAAATGAACAATGTCATGGTTGGACTGTCTTCATGTATCTAGTTTTCTTTTTCTCCAAAGCTTTTAATTTCTTCACCCACCCCCTAAATCTTGTGGTTCTAGAGCGTTTCTCTGAGAGTTTAGTTTGAGCTAACTAAATTAAACAGACTAAGATCACATGGGTTTGATTTCATCAGAGCGCTAATATAAGGATCAGCAAACTCTTTCTGCAAAGCGCCAGGGTGTAAATAATTTAGGCCTAAGGGCCACGTGGTCTCTGTCTTAAACACTCAACTCTGTCTCTGTAAGTCAAAGTAGCCATAGACAATATGTAAATTAGAGTATGGCTATGTTGCAATAAGTCCTTATTTACAAACACTAAAATTTGAGTTACATATAATTTTCATGTGCCATGAAATGTTACTCTTCCCTTGATTTTTCCCCAACCATTTAAATATGTAAAAACCATTCTTAACTTGCTGGCAGTACAAAACTCACAAGCGACCCAGGGTGGCAGTTTGCCCACTCACCCTGCTCCCTTGCTTATATAGGTATGACTATGTCAGTAAGAAATTATTGGGCTCCTCAATTTCATAGAAACAGAGAAACACAAAGAATAATTTTTAATATGTAACTGATACTATGTCTTTGCCTCTCTTATGTCCTACAAATCCTTGTTAAAAATACTAATTTATGTTATGTTTAATTTTATTTCTTGTCATTACTCTTAAAAACGTAAATGGTATATTCTGGCATATGGAAGATCCCTCAAAGTTCCATTTTCCCTTCAAAGGTTATTTTCTTGTTTTATCATTCCTTCATAGAGGAAAAAATCTTCCTTGGTATTTAACATTTCACTTTCAACTGGCCTTCATACTTGCAATTTTTTCAGGCAACCTTAAACTTGCAGGCATGATTTTAATTACCCACATGGGTCCAACACTGATTAATGTGACATAAGAGTCAACCATTTCCTTTGGGGGAAAAAATAACCCCAAATTAAGTTTAATTAATATATGTCTTCTGAGTTTACTAAACCCTACTTATGCTAAACAGTCTACAGTATACAAATTTAGACGGTTTATCAGATTGTTATCTCCAATATTTGGAACTTCATAGGGAACTTATTGCTCATGCTTACCCTCTGAAGTCAGAGCCTTGCTCTCTCTGGTTTTATGGGTGTCTTCAAGCATCTAAAAATATTAGAATCGTATCACGTATTTCTTGAGATATGTTTACTTTCTATAATGTTTACAGTCAGTATCTAATTGTCACATCTGTATGGGTGGCCTGCCTCACCAGAAAAGGGCACCCTGATGCAAATGGGCCTTTTTGCAGGTCTGCAATAGACAACTGAACTTCACTTTCAACCTGGTGTTGAAAAATAGCAGCTCTTACTTTCTCAAGACATTCACAATTAAAACCATTGTTCCCTGTTGCTACTACCACTGTTTTCACCACTACCACATTGAAAAACCCAGAACTTCCTTTAATCTTTTCTGTAGCCAAGTTTCTGAAAATATTTGCCCCAATTTACTATAAAGTGGGAAATCACTATTACTTAGGATGTGTTGGCACCATGTATGGAGAGCTCCCTCACTTTCTTATTCACTTTTTGCATTTTCTCCTTTCTTTCTGGGTTCTCTCCAATTCCAAACCTTAATTTGAAAAACCACAGGAATGTTCCTGCCCTCCCAATAATCTACACCTGGATTGTTTTCTAAAGGCCCCTTCCAGTGGAAAACCAACTTCTTCCTCCCACTTACCTAAACCTAGTCAACCATGGATTTATTAAAGGAAGTTCCAGAATCTAAATATTTTAATTAACATTTTTTGCAGCACACACTATTATCTTATTATGTGTATATTGAAAAAATAAAATAAAACAAGTCTCCTTCTGTGAACTGCAGTCTATTGGATCCAGGAATATACAAGCCACCACCTCATACCCAAGGTCAGAACTAAGACACCCAGTATGATTTAAACTGCTAAAATCTACTCTTCTGCCATATTATTGCCTTATTTATCAATCTAAATCTAAATCTAAATCTAAACCTAAATGAAATTACCAAAGGATATTCCTGGTTTTGAAAGTTATATAACTAATATTAAGTAGAAGTAATCATTACCAATTTTATTTGAATTAGGTTAGTCACACCCTAAATCTAATACTTAGTGCCTTTCAATGTTTTTAAAGTAGCCATCTAGTACAATGGTAGAAATAAAAAGGTTTTCCCCCCAACCAAAATTTTCCCCTATGTAATTTCAGTGAATGAGGGAAGGAGAATATTGAATTTTCAGCAATAACTATTAGCATAAATTACCATAAATTGAATTATACTGTGATACTTGATTAACAAATCATCTGGTAACAAAAGCACCCTTTAAAAGTCTTTCAGAATATGTAAGAGCTCTTAAAGATTCTGTTCTCTGTTCCTTAGTTGACAGTGTGGCGCTGGCATTCTATCTGGTAAAGGTTTTTTAGTAGTTGATCTGGGTCTTCTGTGATATAGTTTGCTATTTTTCTGGTAATGATACTTTTAAAAAATGATTTGTGGGACTGGTACACATCTTTGCTTATAGATACATTATCATATGAAAAATACCTATTTGCATATTACTCAACATTCTATGAAAGGAGTAACAGGTCTTTTGCATAAGATTTGCTCCAGGGAGGTGTCCTAAATGCTAGTGTATTATATTCAGAAAAACAAGGTAATGATTATGTCAAATAAGATTAAGTCAGCATGAAGTATCTTTTACTTAATTTAAAAATTAATAATTTTATTTAATTTTCTTTTTTCATTATTTCTTATTTCTCAGCCAATCTGAGAATGCAGTTACAGTACTTTATGATTTAAATACATTGCATGAAATAATATGAGAGAAGAGACAATTGTTTATATTCACTCATATATGATGTTTGTGTAACAATAATGTTACCTTTCTTTTACAGTGCATTTTTGGATTTATAAAGAATGCTCGATTGTATTATCTCATTTAATTCTTACATGCACACAGTATTATCCACTATTTAGATGTAGAAATAGAGAATCAGAATGATTAATTTATTCCCCAAGGTGACACAGCTTACAAGTGGTAGAACCAAAATTTAATCCTTCTGGTCTTCTGAAAACAATTACTATTTTCCACCCCTTATAGCTTGTAACACTTCACACACACGTAACAATACATACAAGCACACACACAACTTGAAATATGTCATTTAATTTCCTATGTTCATCTCCCTCTCAATAGATATAATAAAGAACTTAAAGTCACTCTAGCCTGCCTGAATATTCTACCCCAGGGGCTAATTACTAAAAGTCATTTTTCTTATGATCCATCTATTTACTACCAGTTAATTTTTCAGAATTGAAAATCACCTGAGTAATAAGAAAGATGAATTAAGAGATGGTGGCTCAGAGTGAACCAGCCCAAACAATTGTGGGAGAAAACAATTACCTTTATAACAGATGTCTCAACTCTGGATGGGGGACTCTGAACTTGTGCTGCGGCTGCCATATTTGCAATGGTGCTGAGGTGATTCATCTGGCTCATTGCCATGGTAACAGATGCTGGAGGTAGGCTGACAGGAATTAGAGGGTGGGGCATCATCATAAAAGGAAGTTCCAGTCCTATTAAAAAAAATACATATATCATCATTGCTCTGTTCCAAATAAAACTATAAAATAAGGTTAAATCTCATTTATGAAAATCATTAAGAACATAAATCATTAAAAACTGAAGCATACAAAATATTGAAATAATCACAGTCAAAGGTAAAGTATTTCTCCTCAACGTATGCCACAACACCCACTCACCACTCAGGGAAATTAGGCTTAAAGCTAACTAGTTTGGTGCTGGGGTATATTCCATCACCACCCTTCATGTGTTTAATACAAATGGTCAATTTTTGCTTTATTATTCTTCAGATCTTGTTCTAAACACTAGGGTTTCCTCTAATGTATAACAATATCATCTAAATACAGCATATCTCTTTACTATGCCCTATTTTACTACTCGGTAATTACAGAAATATTTTTGAAAACTACCATTTTTAGTGCTAAAAAATGCCATCGTACCATTTGGCAGAAGGTGGTTCTGCTGAAGATGGTTGAAAGGATGACTAAGTGGAAGGCTATACGCTCCAGGCATGCAGGGGTGGGTAACAGAAGCCTGAGATCCCTGGGTGGGGGGAGAGTGCAGTGTTTCCTTATCCCAAGAACCATCACTGCTGCCTGTGGGGAATGAATATAAATTATTTGGATACGATATTATTCCAAATTTTCTACTAATTAATTTGAAATGAGGTTTAAAAAAGTACATCACATTTGGAGATTGGCAAACTAAAGTGATTTCTAGGGGAAAAAAAGCTGAAGTAAGTAAATTTCTGCCAACTGTATTTTCTTTTAGTTTTCATGTTTCTTAAATATGATCCCTTCAAACTTTTAAAAAATAATATTTCTACAACATTTAATCTATTCATGAAGTCTAATCCTATTTGACTACACATTTTAATATAAAATGGGCTTTACAATATACCTAGAGATTTAATTACTCCTTGGAACTTAGGCATGCTGACGTTTATAGAACGCAAACTTATCCTTGTAGTAAATGGTACCCTGATCACCATTCGGAGTTAAAGTGCCTAACTTTATTCCATAGGAAAACCTAAACGTGGAATCATTAAATGCTCAACTTGGCTAAACATTGTACAGAAAACCCAAAGTCACTTTACAAATGATCATAACAGTGTCAAAGCAATAAATGAAATGTGTATATATGTGTCAATAACTACGTCACTTGTTTTTAACTAAAAGGAAGCATAAATTTATGATTGTGGCAATGTCAATGCTAAAGTCAAAATAGTACATTTGAGGGCCTGTATTTAAATATTGGCGACAATGTCTTAGATTTCGCTAGATTTTGTTCCACGGACCCCCTTGCCAGTCAGGTGAAAACCACGGACCCCTTACTAAGTCCACACTATACTGTGTATTATTTATTAAACATATCATACCTGCACCAACACGTACCCACAAGAATAGTGTTTTTTTGAATTTCAATTCAAGCTCAGGGATCCCTCGTTAAGAACCCCTGGCTTAACAAATACTCGAGGGTGTTTATGAATCCTTTCAATTTAGACAAGACCCCAAATTGAATGAATTAACCATTAATTTATTTTTAACCTAAATTGTTGAATATACAAGCTACCCACATAAAAGAAAAATCTGTAATGTCTCTGTCAGCTTCTAAGTTCTTTATTTCTTTAAAATAAAGAAGGAAATAAAAGAAACCATATTTTCATATAATATGCATGGAAACAGCAAAGTTGGTAAAACTCCAATTTAAATCCTTTAGCTCTGTTAAAAGCCTCATTGTAAAATCTCTACAACATAGTTTTTAATGAAGAATACTTAGCTACTGCCATGATTTTTTTCCATTTACTTCATGAAGACAGTTAAGGTTCAATATAAATTCAAACTCATTAGCTCAATACTGTCTGGATCGTAGAGTAAATTGTTCAGAAGTGGGTAATGAAAACTCAATTCAAATTCTTCAGCAATCAAACAAAGCAATTTTATTAAACAATGAAAAGAATCAATTAAAATGGATATCTTTATTATCTTTATTATTTTACAAGAAACCATGACAGCTTTTGGTGAAGAAAAAGTTTATGGCTTAATACAGATATGACTCACATAAAAGAAATTTCTCCAGCTTGCGCCTACACTGGGATATAAAAGTTGATTTTCATATTCACAAATTTATATACTTTATTTTTCTACTCATCTCTCTTTTGAACACTTGTACTAAGGTACTAGTGAAACATGCAAAAACTATAAAATATGAATGTTTCTAATCTATGATATCGAGAGAATATTCAGTGTCAAAGCATTTTAAACATTTTCACTTTACATTTCCTTTACCAAAAGAAGTGCAAAATCTTTTATTACATATTTAATCCATCATATCTGAGAAATTTTATATGGTCAAATTTTATGATTCAGCAATAATTTTACATTTTGAAATTAGCAGTTAAAACTAGAATTGAGGCACAATCACTAATTGTTATTGGACATAGAAATAACACATTGGAATAAATATTATTTGAATACGGGAACCACACTGGCAATTATAAATAATTGGTGATTTTCTCTACATGTAATACTTAATTTAAATTATAGAACAAATATAAAGATTACATTTTCATAGTAGATTGCATACCTGAAGATGAATACCTTATATATGGAGTGTGGAAAAACACATTAGCTATTTTGGATTCAGGTTGTGTTTTGTCTATTCTTATTATCTACTTTTGTTTTTCTGTTCACTTGAACTAATTTTTTTCTTTTATTTTATTCCTGATTAACAGTTAATAAATGAGAAGTTATTTCTCATATTGGCTAATACTCTATAAGTCTATTTTTGCATTTTCAAGGTATAAAATATTAAGCTAAAATTCTGATTAAATCATTCTGAAAACAGATAATAGACAAAACACTATTTTCATATATCTTTTGCATTACAGGATATCAGTTCCTGTATAAGGATAAATATAAATTATCCGTATGTGAATTTTCCACAGAAAGTTTCTAATATTAGATACAATTTTCCCATGACATAGAATGCTCCTAGCCATCTCCGCCAACCGTCATTTGTTAAATACTCATGCTGTTAGCTCACTTGGGTAATAAACAGAGCAAACAATTAAGAAACTAAGTCTGATGAAAAATAGACAATATATAACCACATCAGCTGTAAGTGATTTTTGCATTATTTATGACATCCTTTCCCTCTATTAGCATGAATAAATAAGAGTTGAAATAGGCCACTCACTTCAGAACAAGACATGCCCATAGTTACCAAATGTATAATTTTAAGTTTTTTCATTTAAGCCAACATATTTAGAGATATATGTCAATATATTCCTGCATGCAAACACATACAAACTTATACCTTTAAGATTAATGTTTCCTATTAAGACTGTGAAAATCTGCAAGAGAAAGGAGAAAATTCAATGTGCAGAAAAAAATTCTAATATTTGTTAGGGTGAGACAGAAACAGAAAAGGTCTTATTTATTTCTTCTCCACCATTCTTGTAGAACCCTTCTTAGACATCCTTGTGAAATAAAAAGATGAATCTGATATAGCTATATCCTCAATGAATATATATTACAATAAAGGTCTGAAGCATACATACAAAAACTCATGAAATGGAATAAAAATATAAAATAGAGGAAAGCCAAGGAAAATAGTCATGGGCTCACAAAAAGACTGAGATAGTGCATCAAGCTCTTTGCTTATTCACAATCCATGGCCATGCTGGGAGCAGATAAGGAGGGCAGGATCTCCTATACCTAGCCCTAAACACAGCCAGTTGGGGAGCACTAGAGCAGGTCTCAGGTCAAACAGCCCCACAGGTATAAGCAGATCTGAAATGTTAATAGCAGAACATACAGGCAGCTAATATATGATGAAATCCAGTGACATAAACACAAACACCAGGAACCCAATGGAGTCCAGCTATTAATAATATGGTGAGATTATGGAGGGCTACGAACAGTCTTGCAGCTACCAGATATAAGTGGGTTCATGAATGTAAGAAGAAAAATTGAAATTAATACCTGCTAACCAATTTTGCCTTCAGTTAAAAGCTATTGTGTGCATTTATATAGTCTGAAATGATTTGCTAACCTTGCCTATCTGGCTCTTGCTTAAGGCTTTCCGGCACTGCCATTTCTATGGCTACGTCTAATTCTAACAGGCCATTGCTGTCTTCTATGTGGCAGGTACCTAAATGCTATCTATCTCCCCAGTAATGTCTGATCCTTTAAGGGAGGCTTACCAGGGTATCCACTAATGATTGATTCCCTGATAGTGGAAATCACCTCTAGCTTAATGCTCTTCGAAGCTCCCTAAGCTCCCTTCCCATTGCCTCGTGATACGAATGCCTTTCTCCTGGTGTGGATCCTGTTCTGGATGATGTCCACTCTCTCTACCCTGCCTGCTCTGCTCAATTCTTTTCCCTCCTGCTCAAATATGTACAGAAAGCAGATCAGCAGTTCACATCAAAGCAGAAATCCAGCTACGAAATGAGGTGGAAGCATCTGAAATCCTTGAGTCATTCCCTTGGAGCTCCCCTCACTTTGCTCGATGGTGAGAAGCACATTCCAAAAGGATTATTAAGCCCCAGCTCTCCCTTTTCAACGTGATTGCTTCAAATCCTCTCTCTTAGTGGTTACCTGCTCTTTGTAATGGAGGAGGAGGTTCACGGAGTCTGGAGTGATAGTTAAGTCAAGATAGCAAAACTAGTTCAGCTGCTATTAATAAGTAACAGTTGTTTTTGGCTTTCTTAAAATGAGGAGTACCTGGTACCTCTTGTTCTTCTATGACATCACAGGAAAAGTTCTATGCAATATTTTCTCACATAAGCATATTTGATAGAACCAACTATAAATACAGCTATATTATACATCAAATTTTAGTAACTGGAACTTATAAATGAGCTGAAATAAAGGTAAAGATATGTGAATGTTCAACATGTGAAATGTTATTTAACCAATGTGCTGAAATGTCAAATGATCTATTTAGGCAGAAGTTCAAAGAAAAAAGATGACCATGAATAAAAATTTAAATAATGATTAAATGTAAGATTATTATTATTAGCCAAAAGAAGAACATTTTTGAAACACAATTTTCAGGTAGAAAAGGAATGGGAAATTTTTGTAAAGGATATTGTTACTGTTTCTCTTTAACAAAACAAAAAACATTTTTGAATAAGTGTATGAGTAGCAGCAGTTATAAGTGTAACCTAAACAATTATATTAATTATTGAATTCATTCCTTTCATTCTTAAATATACCCAGTGAGGAACAGTTCCCACAGAATTTTTAGATGAACTTTTGATAGAATGCATATACAATAATCAAACATAAAATTTAAATGATCTCTGAAAAACAGATACCTTTTCAACTACCATGCATTAAAACAGTAAAAGTATATTCAAATCTAAGTATCCTTTATACCTAGGTGACATGTAGCTATTTGTTCAGATTTCCCAAAGGCTGACCCTGATAAAGGAGGCAAAGCTCAAAGGGACTAAGGGTCACACCCCTGCTGAGTGAGTGACACTGATACACTGTGATGGGAACCTGACATTGTCAAGATTCGTTTACAATGAAAATGACAGCAAGAGCAGGCATTTTCGCCATACCATTGGAGACCACTTAGAAGGATGTCAACTCCATCAATGGAAACGAGACTACTAAATAAAAGTGAACACCAGTCAACGGTGCTACAGATGTTCAGCTGTTATTTCAGAGTTAGGTGAGAATAAATAGTTATTATCCTTTATTGCATTAACTTTGCCCCAATAAAAAACAAGATAAAAAAAATGTTAATAGAATGATAGTATTTTGCATAAATAGAGAAACAATCCTCTCATGAATTATTGTAATGTAATCTTTAAATCTGTTTTGGATAACTAGCTGAGCCCCGCTGATCTACTTTAACATATTTACACATCAAAATCTTCTGGTGTTTTGGTTCAATTTCATCAGAATGCTTATTTTAAAGTGAGGAAGAAACAGCCTTTTAGGGGTACAATTATTTAGGAGTAAAATTTAGAATGTTCCAATTTAAGTGCAGTAGTTCAGCAAGGAGAAAACCACAAGCACCTCCTAATTGGTGTTGCAAAGATTCACTCCAGAGCAGACCATTTCCAAAGTCTACAACTTATACTTAATTGTATACAAAACATATTTGATTTGGAAGTGCTGGAGGAAAATAGAACTGATGGGCTGTTATGTAACCAATCCTGGTTAGCTTATCTTCTGACATCCATTTATTTTTTTTCTTAGAAAAGAATGGTATTGTCATGAATTCTAACTATCCCACTATCTATCACTATGAGTCATTTTGGGGAATATATTACTTTCCCCAAAACAGTCAGATATATATTTTTTTAGTTATCATTGCTCTATGTTACCTGAGTGCCAAATATTTGTTAATGAAGAATTTGAAACTCTTGCCATAGAAAGAGGCTTCTATTTTATAAATGATATTTTCTTTTGAATGTAGAGCTGTTTTGATACATTTTCTTTTATACGTAAAACTGATTAATATTACTTGTGATTAGTATTTGTGGACTCATCAGAATTATGTGAATTGCTTATTTCCTTCACCTATTTGAGATATTTCTATTGCTCTACATACTCTTCAATGTTGAAACTTTCATGAGTTACACTGCACAAATACAGGTGACACATGAAATAATGGAAATTAGAACAGCTTAATTTTTAAATTTTGCTTGAATATTCTTAGCCACAGCCAATGATCATTGAACCAGAACAAATAAGGAAACAAATTGTAAAATCAGAGCTGAAGTTCATGTCATTAATGTCAGATGGAATATATAAAAGGATGCTTAAAACACAGGCAGACATTACTAAAAAACAATTATTACCAAAATCTTTGAGGAAAATGGAAAACAAGAACAGCACCAGAAAACTGAAGATGACAATGGTTTCAATTTTAAATAGCATTCATTTTAAACTCATGAAAATTATCAAAATGAATTATTATATACAGAATGCATTACTTTATTATGTATTTTCCCTTATTTTATACCAAATTCCAAAAAGTTTTGATGCAACTTAAAGTGAAAGAAAACAATAGGGCCATTATGTATAAGTACTATATGTGGAGAAAAATGATAATTATATCAAAAATATTTTCCTTTTTGATACTGCTGCTGCCTGCCTGTGGCCTCATTAACATTATCCTCTAAGTGTTAACCAAGTAAAATAGATCCCCAAAACAAAGCAAAGCAAAGCAAACAAACAATCAAACAAATGCAGACTCAGACTAGGTAAACAGTTGCGTGGACTCCAGTATAAGGAAAGAAGTAGCCAGATTAATTTGTATTGGCAAAAATTTGGCTGTCTTGTTAAGAAAGATTATAAGCTGATTGTAAGAGTCAAACCTTTTTATTCAGTGGTGTGGCAGTTTGGTATTATTTATGAATTCCAAAAGAATAGTGATTATGTTTGTAAATGGGTCTGTTTCTCTGGGTGTGATAACCCTTTGATTGTATTAGATTCAGCTGAGATGCTTTTGATTAAATTATGTTAAGATTAGGGCTTTGATTAGACCACATCATTAGGGTGTGCAGGGTTGATTCCCTGCCCCGTGGTGGGCTATATAAAGGGATAATCAATCAAGAAGGCAAGAGAAGAGATATACAGAGAAGATACACAGAGGATCCTGTGGCCCGGAAGAGAGATGAGCCTGATACTTTACAGCTGACCCTGTGAAGAGAACAGAGCAGCTGAGCCCGGAACGAACCCCGGGAAGCAAGAAGAGCCTTATACCAGCCTAGGGCTGAGACTGGAAGAAGCTGGGACCACAGAGCCCTAAGAAAAAAAAGGAAAGCTGAACTCTCACAGACATTGCCTGCCATCTTGCGTCAACACATGGAAAAAGACTTTGGGTGAGATGGTACCTTGAGTTGGACATCTTAGGGCCTCGTAATGTAAGCTTCTACCCCAAATAAATACCTTTTATAAAAGACAACAGAGTTGTGGTACTTTGCATCAGCACCCCTTTGGCTGACTAATACAAATGGTAATTATGATATTGCAACAGGTTGATATTTCCACAGCTTAAGAAAAATTTAACAGATAATGGACATTGTAGAGATGACCATACTAGGAACATATTTAAGCTTTCCAATCTAAAATACATTTATACCATTCTTCAATATAAAGCAATTTGGTATAATATGTCGAGGTTAATTTTATTTTCCATCTCTTACCCTTTGTTATTTCCAATGTCAACGAATTTCTACCTTTTCCCACTTTACCACATCAAATTATTTTTCCATTAGGCAAACAAATGAACTAGAATTTCTCCTCGCCAAGCCCAATGTAATTTCTCTATAGATTTACAATTACACCAAATAAAATTTCAAGTTAATATACTTTACTTACTGTCAGTAATCATTGTCATGGTATATAATATTAACAATTTTAAGTGTTGTCCATCACAAGTTGAATATGGAAATCCCCTATATTTTTTATGTAACATTTATGTAATATAAAGCTTCTTCAAAACTTAAAAAAAAATGTTTTTAATTGCTAATGAATTTTCCAAATGCATAAAATCTTCATAGATGGGATGGCATGCTCATGAGAATTACCTTGATATTTCTCATATATATGAATTTAAGTGTTAAATTATCTTTTCCCCAAAACTGGTTAACCTCATAGAATAACATCAGCTAGTTGTTTAAGCCAGAAACCTAGGAATCATTCTTATTTCCTCCTCCTCTTGTGCTATGGGCCACCAGTGTTCCTTTTCATGCCCTCTTTATTTCATCTATGTAATTTATCTCTAACTTGTCTGTTTCTTTCTCTACTGCCATAATTAGATTCGGGAACCATCATTGCTTTAAGCACAAACCTTACACTGTCACTTCCCTGTTAGGGTTCTTCAATTGTTTCTCATTCTCTAAAAAAAAGACCCAAAATTTCTTGTTTTACTTTAAGCCCTATGTGATCAGGCCCATGTCTCTTTTGCTCATCATTGTATACCCAGCATTTTGCACAGTGCTGCGCATAGTAGGTGGTCAGCTCATATTTGTATAATGAATGAATGAAGGTGTCTCAGAGTATATGCTAGAGAATACACCAGGTAAAAACTGACTAAAACTAATCTAAAAACCTCTTCAAAATAAGAATGTTAAAGACCAGCAGGCTAACTAGAGCAAAAATGCCAAACTGTGTTCTTGTCCATATAGTATTTGAATCCTACATATTTAAAGGTGTAACAATGTAAGAGGAATGCTCACTATTTCTTGAGCTGAGAGCTGCAAATCTAGACCGATTCTTGCATCCAACATGTGGTAATCATCAATGTGCAATTCAAAAAGGATAAGATATAGTCCCTGCTATTGATAAGTGTGTGGTATGGAAGGGAGATGCACATAAATAACAAAATTTCACATAATTTATATCTTTTAATGTAATTAAAGATAGAGAAGATGAAGAAAAGAAAACACGCTTAGTATTTTAGTAATAAAATTAATAGAACTTGATAATCATTTGGAATCCAAATGAAGATGAAGAAAATAAATTGTGGAGGATGACTTAGGTATCTAGATTAGCAAATGGGTGAATGATGGTATGATTTATTTAGTGAGACAGTAGTAAGAATGATGATGATATCTAATTTTTATCATGAATTTTCAATGTACCAAGTATTGTGTTAAGCTTTTACACGTACTTTCTCAATGAATCATTAGGAAACCTGAGGTTGATCTATTTTAGTGTTAGTGAGGTTAATTTAAGTGGGTCCCAGTCTTAGTAAGTGATAAAGCCAAGATTTGAATACTGAATTCTGAATTCAAAATCCAAGCTTTTAATCATTCTTATGAGGAAGATTAGGTTTTATAATGATTTAAAAACAGTGCAATTTGGCCTTGTTGAATATGAGATGGTTCACGAATAGCCAAATAGAGACTTAAAACAAAAAGTTAGAAATATGGGACTGAAATTTTGGGAGAGAAGCAGATGCCCACGCTAGAGAAATTTGGAAACATTGGTTTATCGATAATAAATTAAGCCATGGTGCTTTAAAAGGGTGTAGAAAGTATAGAGGTAATTCTACTAAAAGTCTAATTCTACTATAAGTCTCAGAAAAAGTTCCAAGTGGGCTGGGCAGGATAATGTAAATAAACAACAACAACAAAATGTCTGAGAAGCTGAGAAGGAATAAGTAAATATTGGTGTATGAGTCTTACAATTTAGTATATTAATACATGACATTAAATCTTAGTACATAGGAGCCTTAATTTTTTTTTTCATTAATAGTCAAGTCTCTCCATTTACTTCAAGCTAAAAATTTTCTTTTTAAGAAGATCATGGGGAAGCGGATGCGGCTCAAGTGACTGAGCTCCCGCTTACCACACGGGAGGTCCGTGTGGTCCTCTTAAAGAAGACAGCAAGTTGGCATGATAGGCAGGCATGGCAAGCTGACACAACAAGATGACGCAACAAGAGACACAAGAAGAAAAATATAATGAGAGACACAACAAAGCAGAACAGAGGTTCCCAGTGCCTCCTAAAGAAGACGAGCAAGACAGCGAGCTGACGCAACAAGATGATGCAACAAGAGACACAAGAAGAAAAAACATAATGAGTGACACAACAAAAGCAGAGAACGGAGGTGCTCAAGTGTGCCTCCCTCCCACATCAGAGGTGCTGGGTTCTGTTCCCGGTGCCTCCTAAGGAAACAAGGAAGATAACAGACACAGCAAGTGCAAACAACAAGGGAGTGAGGAGAAATAAATAAAAAAAATAAATCTTAAAAAAAAAAAGATCTTCAACATGAATACCTGACATATTGTGGTCCTTAATTTAATACTGAATGAATAATTGAATGAATATATAACATTATGGTTGAATTTAAAGATTTAAAAATCCTAACTACTATTTAAGTTAGACAGCCTAAACAGACACACACACACACACAAATACAGACAGCTAAACACAATTTGAATGGGTACCATTAGTCAAACGGATAATATAATAATTGGCTACTATATCAACTAATTGTAAGGTCCCCTAAGAATGGTATGGGAAAAGGTGGCTTTAAAATGTGGAACTACATATCACAGACAAGAACTCAGCACTTATTCAGGACCATGGAAATGATGTTAGGTTATAGTGGTAGATGACATGCAGATGGCAGGCTTGTTGAAAGCTACTGTTTATATGAAACCAAATCATTTTTCCTATAGCTTCTATTATACATAGTGAAGACACCTCTTTCAAAGCATTTTTCATTGTTTTTTCATGGATGGGGAGAGGAGGAGGTTTTCAAGGTCAAAATGACCACTAAAATTTTGGTTGCAGCAGTGCAAAAAAATACTTATGAAGATTGGCAGAATATGGATGGTTTTATTTTTACTTTTAAACCCCAATTTGGGAATTAAATATACAATAAGCTTCTTCCTGTGAATAAATTATACAATAAGCTTCTGTAGATGGCTGATGACAATGTAAATAAGAATAAGAAAAATGGTTAGAAACTGTGCTTTAAAATGAGGGTTGATTTTCTGACAATATCAACACACTTAGGTCAATATGAAGTAAAATTTAAACATCGTTATTCATTTTTTATTTTAAAAATAATCTATTGTAATCATTATAACCATAACATAAACAAGGAAGAACATGAGAGGTTTTGCAAACTACCTAAGGTCACACCATGATTTAGGATCAAAATCAAGTGTTAAACACAGGTTTTATCAGTATAAAGAGAAATCTCCCTATTAAAATAATTTTCTGCCAGTAGGTACTTATTTATTGAACAATAAACAGCTATTTAATTGTAAAACACATTCTCTGTAATAAGAAAATTACTATATGTTATATTCCCTGGTGATCACAAACTCTTTTAAATAATTTCCGTCTCTCCTCCAACATGAAAATATTGCACTGCTGGTTCTATTTATACTAATACACACATTCTCTCATCTGATTTACTCAAGGAATAATGACCATCTTCAACAGTCCAGAGGTGTTCTCATTTAGATGTACCTGGCCTAAGACTTGTGGTCACCTGGTTAAATACACCTTGTTACATTTAGAGCATATGTTCTTTTACTTAATTAGAATAAATTATATCAAATAACTGTATTAGCCAAAGGGGTGCTGATGCAAAATACCAGAAATTGGTTGGTTTTTATAAAGGGTATTTATTTGGGATAGAAGCTTACAGTTACCAGGCCATAAAGCATGAGTTACTTCACTCACCAAAGTCTATCGCCACATGTTGGAGCAAGATGGCTGCCGACGTCTCTAGGGTTCAGGCTTCTTGGGTTCCTCTCTTCCCAGGGCTCCATTTCTCTCTGGGCTCAGCTCCTCTGGTTTCTCCACAAGGTTAGCTGTAGACTATGAGGCTCTCTAGGCTTTGCCTCTCTACACAAGGCCAGCTGTGAACTGTCAGGCGAACGGCTTGTCTCTTTTCCTGGGGCCTTCTCTCCTTCCTCACGACCAAGGTCCTCTGTGTGCTTACTCCCCTGGGCTCCAGCATTAACACTCAGCATCAGAACTCCAACATCAAAATTCCAACCCTCACTCTTCTGTTCTGCCACGCAGTTTTATCTCTGAGTCCCCACCCACCAAGGGGCAGGGACTCAACATCCTACTGATGTGGCCCAATCAAAGCCCTAATTATAACTTAATCATGTCCAGAGGAACAGACCAGTTTAAAAGCATAACCCAATATCTATTTTTGGAATTCATAACTGTATCAAACTGCCACAAATAACTAAAATACAGTTTTTCAAAACAAGTTAAATATCCCAGGAACTTCCTGCAGTCAAAACGCTCTGTACAAAACTGGTTTTCCTTTTGGTAAATTTTGAATCAAAAATATTTATTTATTTATTTTTATCCCCCTCCCTCCCCAGATGACTCCCTCATCTGTCTGCTCGTCTTTTTTTAGGAGGCACCGTGAACTGAAACCGGGACCTCCAGTGTGGAAGGCGAGTGCCCAACCACTTGAGCTACTTATGCTCCCTACTGGTTGCTGCATCTGCTTGTTGTGGCATCTTTGCTGGTTGCAGCATCTTGCTGGTTGCGGCACTTTGCTGGCTGTGGTGTCTGCTCATTGCGGTGTCTGCTCGCCTTCTTTAGAAGGCACCAGGAACCGAAACCGGCACCGCCCATGTGGGATGTGGGCACTCAAGTGTTTGAGCCACATCTCCTCCCTGAAATTTTGAGATTTTGACTATGGGCTTCCCTTGAGAAATTGATTTTCTCAAAGAAACATCTGGAGTATGTTGTGCACTTTGGTATAAGGAATTTTGAATAAACAATAATACAAAAATAACTTATTTTTAAATAGTTTAAGTGAATTACTCTGGTGGGTGTTTTTCATGTCCATACATAATGTTATCTATTTCAAATACAATTAATTCACAAAAGTAGTAAGATTTTAAGAACAGAAAGCTTCAGTTTTTAGCTGTGTCAAATCTCTACTGAACTAATAAGCATAATTTTTGAAAATATTTTTATTACATACATATGAGGGAAATCTACTTAAATTCTGGATGAGAAATCAAATGGCTTTGAAAACTTCTTCCTGATTAAAAAAACTCATGTTCCTGTTTATCCAAAAAGTATGTATTAGGAGGAAACAAAAGTACATATTGGAAATCTTAAAGAGGATATTTAATGAAGGGGGAAGAAACCACTAGACTATAAGATTATGGCACAACCATATCAAATAGAAAAACAATACAGAAATAATAAATGGGGCAGGAAATGTATGTGATTTTTAAAAACTGTCAAGATATAATCACATAAAGAAAACCAGATGCCAAGAAAGTTACAGCTTATAGGCCATGGAACAATAAATTATATTTAAATTCACTACACAACATGCAATATATTTTTCTGTATATATTTGAAGCATACAAGTACTATAGCATAAAATAGACCTAGAAATAGTTCTTTCAACCATCCATTCATTCCTTTAAGCTCTATTGAACACGTATTATGTGCTAGGCACTGTTTAGGCACTAGGGATACAGCAGTAGACAAAGCAAATAAAATTTTCTATTTTCATGGAGTTTACATTCTAGATGGGAGCGGATGGAAAATAATGAGCAAATAAATTAATAAAGTGACATGGTACATTAAATGATAAAATACCAATCCCAAAGGGAGAAAAGGAAGGTTTGCATGTTCATGTGCATATGTGTGCACATGTATCAGTGTTGGGAGTGTATATTTCTCAATGGAGTGATAAGGGAAGACTGTGGAGAAGACAGTATCATCAAGCCCAATCTCCTTATTTTACAGAAGAGGGAACTGAGATGCAGAATGATTAAATGACATGCTTGAGGTCACAGAGCTCTCTAGGAAAAGAACTGGACCCTTGGCCCTAAATCCTCTTTCACCCAGTTGAGGGAACTTCCTGAACTGTGCAATGAGGCAAAGACAAATGAAAATGGTGGACCTGGATGACAGCTATAAGGCTCGATTAACTGGAGGAGAAAGTACATATTAGAAAAGCATCCAAAGTCAAAGATAATTAGGTTGGCTAGGTCCAGATTATGAAAGTTCTCAGCTGTCAGGATGATGAGTTTGGTCATCATCTTAGGCAGGAGAGAGATATGATTAAAGTGATGTATCAGATAGTCAGAAGGAGGAGAAGGAACTCATCATCAGGAATAAAAATCCAGAGTTCTGTCATCCACTACATTGACAGTGATATGACCAGGGCAGGAATCCTGAATCTCATATTTCATGACACTAGAAAATTGATAAAATTGGGGGGGAAATCTTGTCTTCTCTATCATTAGAGCTTTCTAAGAAGATGACTGAAGAACAAATTGGTTTCCAGAGCCAGACATGACAAAATAATTATGTTGGGTGAGGATGAGTGGTTACTGCATACTCTTCACCATATCTGAATCTGGTGACTTATAAATGAGTTATTTTTATATATGCGCTGTAGTTTCCTTTTTTCCCAATAAAAGGAAAACTATCTGTATCTTGTTTGGAAGCCTTCATATAGAGAAATACAATTTACCATTTCTCGACAGAGGGCAACAACTTACCAGTGAATATGAGTCAGCAATGTAGAGTTTTTATCAGTAAAGCCAATAGGATGCTTGGTTGATTCAGGGTTATGGACACTTTTTAGACTCTCTTTCTGTTACATAATTGGAGATGGTGAAAAGGGACTATTCCAAGATAATTTAGGATTTAATAATAAGGTATACTAATGGTAACAATGCTGGTTTGCATTTTTCTAGAAGAAATACATGCTATTTTAATATTTCTACTTTTTTGTGTAGAATATATATTACTATTCTCTAGCACCTCAAGTAACTGTCATCATACATAATACTATACACATCAGCAGAGAGAAAAGCAGTATTTACTAACCTGAAATAGAAAAATATGCACCAGTAAAATAAACATCCAAGGCTTATTATCCACTATTCTTTTATTCTTCACTATTCATCATGTGAATTCATTAGAATTTCTCAATACTAATCTCTCAAAAATAACACTATATCACATAGATAATAATTTTAAATGTTGCTACAATAATTTGATGTCCAATATTATGAATGATACCCGATTAGAATTGTACACCCAAATATTTATAAACACATAGTAGTCATTTTCTTTAGCCTGATATTCGTAGAGCATAATAAGACTTCATTCTGCCCAGGGAGGGATTTTAATTTTTTTGGTCAACCATGGAGTAATTATATTATTATAGATTAATGTAAAATAATATGCAATATGATTTTTTATTTATATGAGTTGTCTCTTTAAAGTGCATCACTTACTTTAACGTTTTTTGTTTTCAGTATCCCACAGTTTTTGAATTAAAATCTACTCTTTTGCAAGAGTTTAAAAACCTGGTACAATTTTAACGTGCTAAAACAAATTTTCAAGCAGATTACTATGCATAGACTGCTTTTAAAAATTTAAAACAGCCCCAATTGCAAATGTCATTTCTTTCATAGTTACAAAATGCAAACTTCACGTGTTTTTATCCTAATGAATAAATGAGTTTGTCCTTTATGTATAAAACATAGTTTGTGTTTGTTGCATAAGTTTTTAATAATAGATGAATTTTACGTTTGCTCAAACGTATTCAATAAAGTGTGATTAATTTGGTTTTTCAAAAATGCAAACTAGACATTACTACATTACTTTGCAAAATGCACAGCTTGCAACATTATTGTCTCAGTGGGATCTTAAATTGAATTGTAAAATGTGTCTTATTTCCAGTTTGATTTATGTAAGAGATAGCGGTGGATAATGCCCCTTTTGAAGTTTCACTGCTTTGTATGAATAAACAACGCAAACCTAAATTTCATGATATAGTTTATTAAAACCCAAAGCAAACTTTTGGATTACATAATTCATGACTGAAATGGAAATTTATGGAGGACTCAGACTACCACATTTTTCGATGAAACAACTTTTTGAAGTTTCCTATTATGACAGATTATACAACACATTTTTGACATGTTCTGTGATTTATATTATGATATTTCAAGTAATTACCAAATCATGCTTTTTCTCTAAAAAAGCTTTCCTGTGCCCTGAGAATTAATCTATGATACCATTTAACTTGGCTTTTTGAAGTAAATATTGCCAGATAAAAGCCAGCTGGATCTGAATAATAGGATACTTGAATGACTGTATTAGTGTTTGAAAAAGAGAGTACAAATCTTCTAAAAAGATTAATTTCCATAAAAAGGATAGCTCCCAGATCTACAAAAGAATGAATTCAAAACATAATAAACTCTCAGAAAGAAAGGTAGATTAAAGGAAAAGCTGCAGCACCTTGTTACTGCAGCTGTTTTGTAGCAATGATTCTGTATCAATTACATTTGGTTGGTCCTGTAGGGCTCTTCAAAGCTTTGTGTGAAAAGCCTGAATGTGGAATAAGTATGATGCCCTAAATAATAACTTCAGCGATTAATTTTGATGCAACACTACTTTTATTCTCATCTTACTCTCAATATTTACAGTTTGAGACAAGCTACAATGGTTCTGATGGGAATATATGAAACTAGTAAGGACACTTCTTTGTTTCCTCCTTCATTTATTAAAGATGTGGATATGAATTTTTCTTTGTCATGAAAATATTGCAGCTTTATCACACAACATAGTTGCTGACATCATCATGTAAAAAGACCTGAGTTGGCCAATGGCCTTTATTTTCAATATCCTGTTTCAAAACTTGTTCTCTAAAAAGGCCTTGAATTCTGTTCACACAATTTTTCTATTTTTGTTTGCACAATTACTAATAAAAACCAAGTTTTATCATGCACATAATACTCTGGGACATAAAATGTACCCTTCAAATTTGAATAACTTTGAAATAATTCTTACACTATTATTATCCTTAGACAAAATCAGAAGTCATGTGGAGATCAATTATTTTAACATTGATAAAATGCTAGAAAATGTAAATCAGTTTAAAAAATTAAAACGAAGTGCCATATTATACAATTTCAAATGCAATAAAAGAATAAAAATGAAAACACATCAAAATCATGGAAATAGTAGGTATTTCAATTCTGAGGCCATTTCACTATAAGAAATGATACAAAATCATGAACAAAACAAGGGGAAGTATTGTCCAGTCATAACAACAATGAAAAGAAAGGGAAAAAATCAACTAAATGAGATTATTAAGTCATTTTATTAATCATACTTTTCACTATAATTTTACTGTGTGGTGTTAGATAAACTGCTAATGTTCCATACCCCTCTCCCCTTCTTTTTTATTTACACAACCCTGTCAACATCAAACCAAGAATAAAAGGCACCCTAAGAATTGCATGCGTACATTTAAACTGAGCATGTTGCTTTTGCATAGTGGATATTTTGTAATATTAAGACAATGTCCATCATAATGAAGTCTTAAAAGACATAATGCCATTATTAGCAAAAGATCATTCTCTATGAAATGCTATATAGAGTGTTTACCAGGTTAAAAAGAGAAGAAAGCAGTCTTCTCTGTGCATATATTAACTACTAAATTGTTATGACAATTTTCAACAGTAACTCATGAATTTCTTTATCATACTTCTTCAAGAAAGCTGCTTTTAGTTAAAACATAAAAATGGTAGTTACAAGGTTTCTGCAAACATAACTGCCATTCCATTAAGGAAATGGTGCAGCAAACAGTAAATAGTGGCCTCAGGGGAAATGTAAGTATTGATTTTATTACTGTGTTGGTTGGTTCGTATTTGCAATTGTCAACTCTAATTTTGGACTGTGCTTTAAGTATCCTTAAAACTGCTTAAGGAAAGGACAAAAATGAATTGAGAAATATTGATAATTATTGTTTCAGTAGCCTTAAATATTTTAAGAGATTAATTCTTTTTAGCTTTTGATAGACATATTTTATAAATACAAAATTTAATTTTGTTATACTTGGTAAACGACTGACCAAATTGTTTTCATTAAGTCAAATTATATACTCATTTGGTACCCTATAAATCACTATTTGACTCTAGGAATAAAGTTAATCACTATGAAAACATGATTATATACTTCTTCAATTTAGGAAGGAAATTTAATTTTGTTGATATTGAAGTTTTGATTCACCTAAAAACACCTAAAGTGACTAAGAAACTAATTATAAGTCCAGAATTTTCATATTGAAATAAACTTTAACTTAAATATAAAATCATTAAATATAAAATCATCAAATGAAAAAACAAATTTTGTAACATATGATTAATATATTTTGCATTATCATCATCATTATCTTCATCATTGTGGATTTTCTCTTTATATTTCAGTAAATAACATTTGCACATTTATGCTAAAGTTATAATTAAGAACACATCATTTTCTTTAACAATGCCAGAGAGCAACTCTGCTTAATATGTAAATTTTCAGCTATACCTATGGGGCTGTAAATATAGTCAGTGTTAAACTTCTACAATTAACTAAAAGAAGTGTTTATGCTGCACATAAATTTTAGACATGTCCTCTATGGAAATCTAAAGAGGTGAAAATTAATATAAAGAAAACATTATGGCTGCTCTTCAGATTGAAAAACAAAGTATTCATAGATTCATAAGCCACAGAGTATGTTATAAAATCTCATATTAAAACAGAAAGAAAAGTTGTTATAGCCACATATCCACCAAATACACACATTTATTATGTTATATATATATATATTTAATCTTCATTATCATTAAATGTTAAGTCCCTCATATCATGCACAAATGAAGAGGTTCAAAGGAAAAAATTTCCTATATTTTAGCATAAAAGTCATACTTACATTATGTTTAAAAATATTTAGAGAGGATACATGTCTTTATGAGATAAAACCTTGCTTTAGCCAGGTAAGTGAGAATTTTTTGTGCATAATAATGTTCAAGGTTATTATGAACTAATAACGTTCAAGGTTATTATGAACTAATTTTTTAGTTGTAAAGAATTAAAATTATACGGCTGAACATACAACCTGGCTTCATTAGTTGTACAATATGATTGAATCTTAGCTTTGCTATTTACTATACACTTAGGGGGAAAAAAAACAGACATGAGGAGTATTTTTTTCACATTTACTTTGAAATTCCCCAGGGACTAGGAAGCCTTGCAAGAGACTGCTCTAGTAAAATGTTAGTTAAATGAATGAGATGAATAGAAAAAATTAAGCAAAGGTACCTAACAGGATTGAATTTTTAACTACAAGAATAGGCAAAGAAAAATTGCAGACTATCTAATATCAACCATTTAAAAATCAACAGTGATTTTGAACAAAATCTTGCCTTGCCTTCACTGTCAACCTTCCTGAGACCATAATATTGCTTTAACATGTCTAAGTCTCCCAAGTTTCTCACTTGAGTACTTCATTCTCCTTCTCACCAGCACCACTGATTCTAAGCATTTTTAAGGAAAACTCTGGAGTAAAACTTACTGTAAATAGATTAGGGTTTCTTAATATAGAGTCTATAAATGAAGGGTCTTGTTTATAATATATGACTCTCTATATCAGTGATTAGCATTTTGTCTCAGGATCTCTTTATAAACAAGAGTTAGATCTATTAATATTTACTGTGTTAGAAATGAAAATTTAGAATTAAAAATATTTATTTATTTTTAAATAACTATAACTTCATTCCATATTAACATAAACCGCATATTTTTATGAAAAATAAACTTTCCAAAATATATTGAGAGTCAAGTCCTTGTTTTGTACTTATGCAAAATTTTTTAATGTTTGGATAAAGAGAAGTCTTTTGGATTTTCATATCCACTTCTGCTTTCAATGTTCTGAAAAATTCCACTGTGAACTCATAAGAGAATGAGACGGAGGAAAGCAAATAATGACTTGTTATTATTATGGAAAGAGTGCTCACTTCTTGGACCCTGTGGGTGTCATCTGAACTCTTCCTTTAATGCATACTGGGACCATGCTTTAAGAACCTCTGGTTTATCTGATAATATTTTAGCATATTTAGGACATTTTTAGGACATTTTGGTTACATATTAATGCAGTAAGTTAAATAATACCCTAAAATGGCTTCAGACAATAAAAACAAGATTAGAAAAGTTGCTCCAACTTTTCTAATAGAAAACTCTTTATTTCCGTGCTAACAATTGAATCCAAAAAAGGAATCAGTAAGAAAGGAAACTTTTTTTCTCTAGACCTTTTATCTCACAAGAAATAACTAGTTATAATCATTGTGGGCTGGCAGACAAAGCATAGGCGTTGGCAAAAGTTAGGTGTGGCTTTAAATAGTGCCTTTGCAGTCTTGAGCAAGTTACATAAAGTCTCTGTACGTCAGGTGCTTCATCTAGAAAATGGGGAAAATACTTATTCATAGAGCAAACAGCAGATTGAGGGAGATGATGCGATTGGAGAATAAAAAACTTAGCTAATTAATAAAGAAAGCAATGATTATAAAGTAGGAAAGTCCAGGTAACAATCACAGGTGTTGAGGTCAGACAGAAATGGAGCAAGGACAATTTTTTAAGCCTTGTGAGTTCAGTCTCTTCAGGTATAATATAGCAATAATCAAGTATACGTATCAAGTTATCACACAGATTAAATAAGTGAATATAAAGCACCTGTCACAAAATAGATATGAGGAGGAGAAGACAGAGACAGAAGAACCTCAAAAAATGGAAGAATGGTACCATGCAAATTTGGATTTTATAAAATTATAGAAAAGAAATTGTGGCCATTCTTAATATTAGACTTTAGGAAAGCAGATTTCAAAAAAAAGAGAAAAGTAGTTAATACATCATGAGCATTAAAAGTGTTAATGTATGTCTCAGCAGGATCTCACTGACAGCCAAAGTAGATATTACCCCAAATAGCAGGGTTCCTAAGGGCTCCAGAAACATCCAGACACTATAGTCAAGATAGCTTAGGAGTTTGGTCCCTTGCCAGTGGGCCCTACTTTGGAATTTATGCTCCCCAGTGTGACAGAGTTGGACTCAGTTGTGGTTTCCCTATACATGGCTCTTCTGTCCTTCTATTTGAACTTATAATTATTACTAAAGTTAGTAGGTGTACGTCCAAAAAACTTAAATCTTGGGACTGTCCATGTGCCACCTAGGGCCTGAATCTCAGCAGAGTTGCAACTCTACTCTCCAGTTCATTGGACTCACCCAGGACAACTAACAAGGAGGAGATGATGGACAACCACCATACAAAGGAACCAAGAGAGTCTACAACTGCAACCAAGAGAATCCCATCTATTGGCCCTAAAGGATTGCAAGCCCCTCTCAATTAGAGGCAGAGTGGACATCACCATCCCAGAATCCTCAGGATTGGGGAATGAACTATAGACTAAAGTATACTTACTAGTATTCTACTATAGACTTATTGTGATTTTAGCAATGGAAGAAATATCATTGATGTGGAGGCAGTGGCCACTGGAAGTTCTGAGGGTAGAGAGAGGGAAAAATAGGGGTAACACAGGGGCATTTTCGGGACTTGGGAATAGTCCTGAATGACATTACAATGACAGATACAGGCCATTATATATCTTTCCATAACCTACAGAATTGAGTGGGAGAGAGTGTAAACTACAGTGTAAACTGTAATTCATACTTAGTGGCCATGCATTGAAATGTGCTTATCAATTGTGATGAATGTACCACAGTAATGAAAGATGTTGCTAATGTGGGAAAATGTGGGAGGTGTGGGGAGCAGGACATATGTGAATACCCTATATATTCTCTGTAACATTTATGTAATCTAAGTATCTTTTAAAAAATAAAAAAATGGAAAGAAAAAAAAAGAAGTGAATACAACCTGAAACTTATAAGTCTAAAAATGCAAGTAGAACTTGGAAATAAATTTCTAAGTTTATTAAGGCTCCATCATTAGTCTCTGCATCTCCTAGATCTAGCCCAGTGCAGGGCCAGAACAGGTGTTCAAGGAAAAGACATTCAAAATGAAGCAAGACATTATAGCTAACCTTTATGTGGTGCTTTGGAGTTTGGAAAACATCAATATAATTTAACAACATGTGCAATTGCTAGGGAGATGCCTTAGAATTCAAAAATAAGAATGAAAGTTGAACGCCTGAGCACATCACCATGAAATGATAGGAAAAATTAGCAGGGGTCTTGAACTAGAATGTCAGATTGGCTAAATCTAGGAATTAAGCTGAGACGATATAAAGGGCTTTTGGAATTTGTTTTCATTCTTATTATTTTTAAATTTACAAAGAAAGGTAGGAGCACTGCTTTAGGGACAATGGTATAAATGTTGAAACCAACAATTTGAGACTCCCTGTCTGACGATGCAGAGATATTAATACATTAGGAAAAGTGTTTTTTTCATTGTCTAGATTCTAGACAAGCAGATCTTTTATCTTCTAATATTTTAAGATCTTATGAAAGCTTTAATAAAAATGGATCTAAATGATCTCCATTGTATCAATGATAGAAAGAATAGATGCGAAGTCATTTCCAAATGATGTAGCTAATATATTTTAATTGGTAAATGAAAGCCACACATTCTGGGTAATCAATAATGTTCCCAATGGCATTTTTATTTCTATCAAAATTTCACTTTCTAGGTTCCCAGATGCATTCAAAGCAAGCATGAAAATTTAATTTTTGGACTCTAAAATATCAAATGAATGTTATCCATTTTAAAATTTAAAAAACTGCTGTTGAAAATATACAGAAGAAAAAGACAACAGCAAAATTATTATACTTTGAGTCAAAAGTATTCATAGTCTGTAGCTTAAGTGATTTTAAAGGTCAATAATAATAGAACATTCTAATTTTTATAATCATTTCCCATGGTAAAGTAAAATATCTTGAATGACTATTAATGACTATGAAATAGAATAAAGAAGGGGGGAATTTGGGTTCATGTTAAATTGATTAACTTCTATAATTTTGAAAATTTAAAATTCTAAAAGTGAAAATATTAGAATAATTTTAAACCCTAGGAAAATCAAAATCATGAGCATTTCAGTTAATTACTTGGTTACTATAACTGCAGGTTAACAATGTCATTTCCAGTGAAAAATCTAAGTTGGCCATTTCTTTTTAGGAATTAAATGAAAGACAATACCATAATAGAATACAAAATGCAGCTTTGCAATACTCTTTGATGTATTAAATGGAATCCAATTGGTAAAGCATAATATAAACATTAAACCTATTTTAATATATAGGGCTATAAAATAAATACTTGGCTTTATTATGAACATCACCAGTAAAAAAAAAAATTTTAGGAAGTCTTGGGTTCCTACCTGTGAAAATATTACTTTGGTACTCTGAAAAGATCAAGTTTTTTTTATTAAAAATATACACTTTATGTAAGATCTAGGAATATATTGATTCTTATTGTTTTAAAGAAAGTTATTTAATTTGCTAAATATTCATTCTCAAAATGCATTTTTTATAATTGCATGCTCAGAGATTTAGAAAGATATAACTACCTACTAAGGAAACATCATTTTACTTTTATAGATATTTTATTACATCAATGGAAATTTCTCTATATCTTTCTATACTAAACTCATAAGCTATAACGTAAAAATTACTATCAACAATGTAGACCAGCCATAAAATTCAATTAAAAATCCCTACGTTTTAAGCAGTTATAGTAACATAATGTGTAAACATGAGCTGAAGTGATGTGCAGCTCCTAGAGCATGTCACATTTAGAAAATAAACGTTTTAACTGTTTCATCCTCACTTCCTCGGTGCAAAGATTTTTAAAGGCCTTTTTCTCCCTTTAGATCTTACTGGAAAAGTTAGTGCTTTCCATATAGAACAACTTCCATACCCATAGTTTTTCTTAGTTAAATTTCTTTAGCAATATTATTTTTATACGTTTTTGTATGCCCAAACATATATCTCTTGTTAATTCATTCTTTCAACAAATATTTATTGCAGGCACTCTCCTAGGCGCTGGGGATATAGCAATGCACAAATTGGACAACAAAGTCCTGTGCCCGACAGAGGTGACATTCTAATAATTATACACTGTGTTAATTACATGGCATGTCAGTGTGATAAGTGCTATGGAGAAAAATAAAGCAGGAAAGGAGGATAGGAAATGTTTACATACTGAGGAGGTAAGGGGCAATTTAAAAGGATAGATGCTGGCAAAAGCCTACATGTTTGAAGGAGACGCACAAACCAGATCTATGGATCTCAGGAGGAAGAGGATTCCCAAAAGAGAAAAGAGCAATTCAAAGGCCCAAAGCAGAGGCATTCCAGAGAAGCCAGTATGTCTTGGGGTGACTGAGTGAGGGTGAGATGGGGAGGGCAGGTAACCAGAGGGGAGAGGAAGCCCAGGAGCCAGATCATGTACAGAGTGTAGGTTATCCAAAGGACTTTTATTACATTACTCTAAATAAAATGGGAAGACTTGGAATGGGTATGTGCAGTGGAGTGACCTAGTCTGACCTACATGTTAACAGGGATACTGTGGCTGCTGTAAGGGGGAAGGGAGGAAGCAGGGAATTCACAATTATTCAGGCAAGAGATGAAGGAAGGGCTGGGAAGGAAGTGGGTCTGTGACTATATTAGATGTGGATATAAGAGAGAGAAGTCAGAGATGGCTCCCAAGTGTTGGACTTGAGGAAATAGAAAAATGGAGCTACTTCTCATCAATAACTGAGATGAGAAGATTGAGGGATGAACAATTTCCTGGTAAGAAGACCAGGGATTCTATTTGGAGATTCTACATTTGAGATGTCTCAAACTGAGCTCCTAGTCAAGTAACCATTTTGAGAGGGAGAGTCCACAGGCAAAGAGACTAACATTGAAATGTGGTTTTTAACATTTCAGAAAAGACCAAGTGGTTGACAAGTGGATGGCCTCAAATTATGGACCTATTTCATACCTTGCTAAGTTTTCATTGGAAACAGAACACCTTAAAAATAGGAAGAGATTATTTAATGTTCTTTTGTTTTCAGGATCCCCATTCAATAATTCATTTATTAATTTAACTCATTTGCTGGGTGGCTACAGCATGCAAGTCACTGCTTCAAATACGGGGGAATACAGAGAGGATGCAGTTCTGCACTCAAGGTATTCATAACAGCAGGAGAGAAAAAAGATATCACAGTGTCTATACACTTTGAGGATCTGGGAACTAAGAGGAACTGTATGGTTTATATGCACTGTTTATATATAATATATGGTTTAACGTGCTATGATTGTACTAACTGTGCTAGAAATAAATATGATTTTAGAAAGCATGCAAACAAAGAAATGGATGACATAAGAAATATTTTGGTGCTATATGAAAATGCAGGAAAATAACATCATAGAACCTAAACCTCAAAGAATTGTTTCATCATATTGTATTAGGGCTACATGAACATCACACATTGCTATTTTACAGGTATGAAGAAAGCACTATAGAAGAAGCATGTGCCCATAGGAGTGGGAAAGGTCTCATAAAAAAGGAAACATTGAAAATGTAGGTTAATGCAGGGAAAATAGCATTTTTGGCAGAGGAAACAAGAAGTCTGAATTCACAGAAACATAAAAACCTTAGTGGAAAAACAGGGATAGCTAGGGTTCTGAAGGTGGGATTGGGGAACATAGTGGGGGTCATAGGCTATGTTTTGGATCCTCCTTCTAAGATGATTTGGGTAGTCAATAGTCATTGTATTTAAGGTTAATATTTATTTTTCATTTCAAAAGATTTAATTAAAATTAAGTATAAACCAAGCTTTAATAAAAACTGGTAAATGTCACTAAAATAAACCAGTCCCTTCAACTTTTTGGAATAAGTACAGTAAGGTGTCATTTTTGTGGTATGGCATGAATTGAGGGTCTTTCCAACCCAGAATCTTATGACTCTTACTTGTTTGAAGTGGTATCATCTATTCTAAAATGACACTGTGTGTGTTTTTATCCATTAGTCTTGAATATGAGCTAGTATTTGACCCAAGAGTTGAAAGGTACACATTTTCCCCCTGGTAATTATAAAGACTGACCTTGTTGAAAAAACCCTCTACCCAAATCTTTTTTGTGTTTTCCATCTCCCTCACTGTGATTTTGCTGCCAGGCTTTCATCGGTGACCCTATGGTGAGGGCTGTAGATTTTGACATCCAATCAGATTCAAATCCTGGCCTAGCCATGTAAAAGTGTATGACCTGGGGAAGTCCTTAGATCTCTCAGTATCTCAGTTTCTTCCTAGGTCAAGAGATGATCATCATTGTTGTGTGACATAGAGCTGGGCAGTTTGCCCATTGTAAGTGCTCAAAAAATATTAGGCACTATTATTAACGAGAGTAGAATCTCTTTGTTGAAAGGGGAGAAGAGGAAGAGGATTAGAAAGAAAGAAATAAAACTGGTTGAAGATCTCCTATTAATAAGCACTACCTATACTTTTCTTTCATTATACCATAGTTACTGGGGATTTAAAAAGACCTATAACTGGAGACATTTTATGATGATTTTGGTACATATTACTATTTAAAATTTATTGGTGTTAACTTGTCTATTCCATAAACTGCTCCTATGTTGTAGAAAACTTACATAAACAACCCCTGATTACTAATAATTTACATCATAAAATTACCCCTAAAATAATGTTCAGTTGGGTGATGACTGAGTTGCCAGTCCTCAAAAGCCTAAACCATAATGTATTTGAATTTACAGACATATTTCATCAGAAATATCGTTTATCCCATATTTAACATAGAATACTTATTTTAATACTTCTACTTCCAACTCAACAGAGAATCTCCCTTAGCGGTGTGAAAATTATGTGGGAAATATAAATTAGAACACTGGAAATTTGTTAATTTTCCACATTTGTAAAAGGAAAATAATCTTAGTACAAATTTGTCCTTGGTTATTCTTACACTTTCAAATCAGGGTCAGCTATCATCCTTTGAAAGTGTTTAAGTCTTAGAGTTCTCCTTACTTATATTTGGGTAAATTTCTTATTTATATCAGGATACAGCTCAAAGATATCATTTTCCTGAACCACAAAAGCTCTATTAATAAAAACGTGTTTTAACAGGATGATGGAACTGCACTATTTGTATATTTAAAATAATCTAACACCACTTCAGAAAAAAATTGCTGAAATTCTCTGACCCACAAATTAGAGGCTAACAGGTAGCAAAATCAAATGAATTAGGAACAAAATTTCATTAAATGTAATGTTAAATAGGGCATTAAAAAAAACTTATGAACTAGACAACCTGAATGGCAGAAATGCTGTTAAACAATTCCTAGGCTTTCAGGGGTAGAAAAATGACACCTCCCTTCCCTTTTCCAAACAAAAGCAATGGGCAGAAATTATGTATACCATCTACTCACAGACCCTCTTCAGAGTTTTATTAATTCCACAAGGCCATCTGCACTTCCTGAATTGAAATGGTAGACCAAGAAAAGCAAATTAAGACACATCTCTCCACATATGTGTTATTTTCTACGCATGTAAATAAAATTGACTTCAACGCCCATGACTGATGCATCTCCTTAGTTTCTGTATTTATATTTGTATATATTATATTAATAAATACTTTATATTAACTTACTTACAATCAGCAACTTCATTAAAATAAGAAATGACCATTTGTACTCTCATTGATTCCATAGCAATTATGCTAATATTAAACATTTTGTTGCATGTGTGTAACAGAAATAACTTTCAGTTGTTATTCATGGAGGTACAAACAAGAAACTTTAGAGTACTGAGACCTAATGTGAGAATGTGTTGCATAACAAAGATACAAAATATCGAAATACCTGAGGTGAGAAAACAGAGTAGATAACTTAACCAAAACGCCTATTCTTAATTTCAAATCATCCTCACTGTTTTAAGGAATAAGAGCCAAAAAAATTCATATGGCAATATCTGAATGTCTGAATCTGTTATTTGAAATTCACAGAAAGAAGAATTATGGTTCTTTATGTATTTGTCATCAAACATAACCAAATATTCAGATATTCTTAATCACCGTGACCAATGGGAAAGACATTCTGATGTAGTAGAAAGAACATAGAATTTGAAATCAAAATGTGTGAACAGGCCGTCATAGATTTTGTCATAACCTATAATTGTGTGGGACAGAGTGTAAACTATAGCCCACGGTTAGTAGCAATGCTCCAATATGTGTTCATCAATTGTAACAAACATACCACACTTATGAAAGAGGCTGTTAATGTGGGAAAGTTTGGGAAGGGGAAGGGATTGGGTATATAGGAATCCCCTATATTTTTTATGTGACATTTATGTAATCTAAAGCTTCTTTAAAAATTAAAAAAAAAATTTTTTTTTAATTTGTGAATTCAAAATTTTCCATGTAATAATAGATTGGCCAAATCAAGACACTTAACTTTCAGAGTGTCAGTTCCTTTCACCAAAATACTACAAAACCTAAGCAAAAGTTACCACTTTTATTCAGAAATACTCATAACTTATAGTTAATTCAAATGGAAATCTTTTTCAAAGTATGCATGTCTAGTCCCTGAGACATGGGTGAATATATTTAGTTTCTAGGGTATTTTGATTTGGCTGCATTTATAATTATGAAACAATAAAACAAGGATCACGAAATCATGTTATATAGAAAATAATGGAAAGGAGAAGAATAAAAATAGTCAACTTTAGTTGTTTTCAAATACCTGAACGATCTCATGTTCTGAATTGACCTTATTTATAGCAATATTTCCTGCAAAGATATCCATAGATAGAATGATAGAATGAATGTAAGATAACTGATACTCACGTTTATATTGACAAAAACATGGAAAATGCACTCAATTCAGGAAAATTTAATTAGAAGAAAATTCAGGAGTTCTCAAAACTGGCTTCTCATTGGAATCACAGGAACTTTTGAAAAAATGCCAATACAAATCAGTTCTTCCCCTAAAAATTATGATTTCATTGGCTTAGAGCAAGTCCAGGCAATTTGGGCTTTTTAAAAAGTTCCCCACAAGATCCTAATGTGTTATTAGGATTGAAAAAACCCTGAACTACATGAACCATATGGTCCATTTTGACTTAGGTGCCATGATTTCAGAAAAAAAAAATTTAAATAATAATATATGTACAAAAGTAGGATTTGCTTTGTACTTTCTATCTATCCAAAATCTTTCAAATTTATCCAGGATCTTTCAAAGATGAATGAAAGTGAAAGAATTAATAGGGAGATAACAGTGTCATTTTTGTGTACTTTTCTTCTGGATGTCTGCCCCTTCACAACCTCTTCACCTGCCTGAAGCAAGCTGGGCAAGAACTTATGGCTTCCAAGGCATAGAGTAAAAGCTTTCAGGCATTATCAGAGTGATTAATATATTTAAACCTGCTATCTATATGGAAAATAAAAATATCAAAAAAATTAGTATGTGAATTTGGTATATTCTAATAGAACAGAAATATTTTGTCTCACTTTCTTCAATAGAGAAACACACAGCGGGAATAATATATATATATATTTTAACCTAATAAATATATATATTTTAACCTTATATTGTTATATTTTAAACTGTCCTTCAACACAGTGATGTATAATTAATTTGTCTTACTTTCTGGATTTTATTTATATTTGTTTTATAATTGTCCTAGGTTATTTATGAGTTTTCTTCTCCGAGTAGAGCTGGAAATTCATTTTGATGCTTTTGCTATTTTATGTTATTAGATAAATTGGATGAATACCTGTAAGAACAGAATCTCCACCCATCTCTTTTCTAAAACAAACAACAACAAACACCCACCATTACTACTTTATTTTAAAAACTTAAAGGACTTTTCTTGATGAAGTTAAGTAAGTGCCAATTACTTCAAAATTTTTATGATTTGTAGTTTAAAAGTAAAAGATGAAGAAAATTACATTTCACAACTATGAGATTAACTCAATCACTAATCATTTAGTATACTCTAAAAATTTTTAGAATAGATTATGTTGTCTATTGCCAAAACATACAGTTTCAAGATTTGGACCTTTTATGTGTTTTGTGTATGCTGTGTAATATTATTTTACATGATTTGTGTAATGTTAGACACTGAGATAATTTAACCAGGATATTTCGTACAGTAAATAATCCCAAATTTGATGTAAATTTAATGTGTAGATACTATTGGCTTATGCACATATATTGACTAGTGTTTAATTAGAGACATGGTGAAATCTGAATAGCAGGCTTCAGAAATCTGACTAGCTGGCTTCATAGTGCTAACTTGATTTTGAGAAAGTGACACTATCAGAAAAAAGTGTTTTGCATCCTAGGTAACTTATCAGAAAACCTCCTATATCTCTACAACATTTCCTCTAATAATTAAATTTTGTTTTGTGTATCTAAGCATGCACATTTCTTAAATTGTTTTATAAATGAATACAAAACAAATGACATCACTGCAAGTCACTAAACTATTTGGCCAAATAAGAAACATTGTTAAAAGAAAAATCTGTGCGTGTGTTTTCTTTAATTACAAAGACCATATCTAATTTTAACTACCTCCTTTTTTTCTTAATAATGAGTTGACCTTCTATTCTCCTTAACCCTTTTTTATCAAAGCCATCTACACCCACTTTGCCTTCTGTTTCTCTAATCTGCAATTATTTATGTTTTCTTCATGCTGCTTTGTCCGCCATGGGAGCAAAATTGTATTTGGTGAAATATAGAGCTAATTATACCATGAACCCAGCAACAAAAAGACAGAGCAGATGTTACTTCAGACGTGCTAAAAGTCCTCATGCTTAATGTGCATATAGTAAAACACTGAGAAGGGTAGTCAAAAACAATATCTAATCAAGACAGTTTTAGACATGCAAATCTTTTTAACACCAGAGTTAAATGGAGAAATTCTGTCAATAATATTTTCAGTACTCATCATGTGCTCGCCAGAATAATTATATGAGGTAGTGGTTTCTAATTAATATAATAATGTGTGAGTCCACATTGTTACTATCCCTGGGAGTGGGGGGAGTAGAAATCTAGGGAGGCAGAAATAGAGATCATATGCTATGAGTTAATAATACAACACACAATGTTTTCATTGAGAATGTGTTTCCAATGATGCCAAAATAAGCTATTTGAATATTTTTAAATTAACCAGTAAAATATATTTTATTAAGTTATATGCTTTCTTTGAATTAGAGTATTGGCTTGGTAAAAGTTAAGATCAGTTTCTCCTTGTTTAACTTAATATATCTTTCAACTCTGATTTGATTTCAATATGTTTTGTAAATATGTGGGTACATACACAGTGTAACTATAATGATAATGGCACAATAGTTGCATTTTTTCACATATTGGATTCAAATCAATATTGCTTATAAAGAAACTGATTTCCTCCTTTTGTGACATGTACACAAATTGTAAATTACCTAGGTAAAATACCAAAATGCTTATCATGCTGCCTAGTGACTAAAAACAATTCTAACTATACTAGTTTGAAACCACTGTAGGAAGGCAGTATTTTAATGGCATATTTTCCACTGAAAGAAGTGTGCCCACACCACAGGGTGTAAAGTCCTTTCTGAGATCTAAAACTTACAGGGCTCAATACACCAAACCTCCCTCCTAGTGAGTGTTAAATGTGTACATTGAGTGGCTGGGCTGTGCATCAATTTCAATGCTTATTTTAAGAAAATAAAGCACTTCTCTGCAGAGCAGTGATAGCCTAGATTAAAAATTCTGTCACAGTAAGAAGGGTGTAAGTGTGGTCCCTTTTCTGTGTTATATGCAAAGTCTAAGATTAAAAATAGTGTCTGGTTTACGCAAAGTATGAATTTTAAAACACTGTATGTTGGCCAGAGTTTTATTTGGGATAAATGATCTAACAGTTAATATTTTATTCAAAATACATATAGAGAGAAACATATATTTACATGTTGGAAAAATTACATTGGTCCAAAATTTATGTTTTATAGTGACTAAATTGTACATGCTATATATTTATTTGTGTATCTGTACTTAGGTATATAAATGAATTATGAACATTCCAAGTAACTCTTCCTTTTTTATGAAGGAAACTAGACTCCTATTCATAAATTCAAAGACAAGGTGAGAGTAACTTTGAAAATAATTAAATTTCCATCAATAGTGAATATAACTGTTGAAAAGATATGTCAAGTCCAGGGATTCTTAATCTTTTTTGTTCCGCGGACCCCTCTGCCAGTCAGGTGAAAACCACACACCCTTTACTAAGTCCACACTATACTGTGTACTATTTAATAAATATATCACACCTGCCCCATCACATTCCCACAAAAATAATGTTCTTTTGAATTTAAATTCAAGCTCATGAACTCCTTGTTAAGAAGCCCTGGTCTAGTCAGTCTCTTAGTTTATGCCATAATGTCAGATTGTGAGGGAGTGGTGATACATTGATAACAAGTGTCTGATTTAATAAGTATATATTTTAAAACTTTACATCTGAAGTTTAATGCTATCATATTTTGTGAAAAGTTAAATTCAACATAAAATTATTCATGCAATTTAACAATCTTCATAATTATTGGTGCTTTCAAAAACTCACTTTCCAATTGGTTTATATTTTCATTCATCTTGTCTTTTTAAAAGTACTTAAAAACCTAAACTACTGGTTAACATAAAAATACAAGAAACATCAAATCACATGATTAGTATGTTTAAAATGAGCAAAATATTCTTACAGACAAATTAAAACAGGCAAGGTAAATTCTTCAACTCCTATGGAACTTAAATCCTGACCAACTACTGATTCTGTTCTTAGGTAAATTTGATATTCAACTGGCCAAACAGAGCCATTGCAGACTGAAATCTGTTGTAATACTACCAAAGCTGCCATCCATTTGTTCAGAAGGATGGGCAGTTTCACATGAAGCCCAAAAATTTAACACTATTTTAGCAAAGTGGAATTACCAAGTAAAGGGATTTTGGTGTTACGGTTTCCAATAATTTGGGTCTTTTAGGGATTAAGATTAATCAAGGCAACATGACTGAAACAGAAAAATTAAACAAATTTTGACTGCGCCCAATTCTTGATATATAAACAAGTAGATGCAATCTCTATCAATAAGACTCCACAGCTTAGGGGGAGCTGTGTCAAAAGGCAATGGAGCTATTCACTCATTTAGCTCTTCCAACTATATCAGAGGCCCTATCTTATTATCACTAGCATCATATCCTGCTAACAAGTCAAAACAAAGGAACTTCCAAAGTAGTTACTTTGCATACTAGTATTTTAGTCAAAATAGCAAACAGAAACACTTCCCTTGATCTCATTTATTTTTTTATGACAAAGTGGTCTATAAATATATACATTTATGAAATAATGTTTATACAAAATGCCTAGAATTCCAATACCATTATAGATATACCTCACTTTGAGCAAATTCATTATATTAAAATGTTTCCTAAGTAATGAATTAATTTAAAACATGGTTAAACAAAACTTTTGATTTACATTAAACATTTCAGGAAAAGTCCATAAAGATCAGTAAGTCCATATATTAAAAGAATCTAACATTTTTCATGTTTACTATATTTAGCCCACTGAATCAATAATATTTTTTAAATACTAAACTTCTACTACAACATATTTTTCATATCAATAACCCTCCTGACTTTAATCAATATACAAATATTTTAATGCAACATGATGCTCATTTTTGAAAGAAAGAAAAAAACAGAATGTGATTCTTAACTCTAAAAGAAATATTAGAGTATGATTTACTTCTGTTTCTGAAATCACAAAAAGATATATAATAAGAAATATTTTCAAAATTGAAAGAATTGAAACATGTATTTGGTCTAATGAGATCAAGACAACACATTTTAATGAAACACATTTAAATAATATAGCTATTGAATATATCAAATGTGATTAAATAATGCTTCATAGTGTGAATATTTAGGAATTGACTCCTTTCCATACAATAATAAAAAAAAAAACCATAAGGATTCACGTAACATTCTTAAGCTATTCCCACTAAAAAGCTGGTTTAAGTACATTGAGAGATGGATTTTTTATGATGTGAAATAAAGTTTGATTCTCCCTGTTCACCAACTCTGTGTTATACTTTCATTAATGAAAGAAACAAATAGATTTTGAAGTCCTTTTTCTTTCCCTATGCAGATACTAGAAAAGAAGAACATGCAACTATAGAGAAGGGAACAAGTGAAGATATAGCTTGTCTCTCAGGTTCTCACTCTGTGTAAACAAAAGTGATTCTGAACATTCTTAATGAAGCCAAAATATGACATACCATCATGAATAATAACTCTATAGAGACTACAGACAACTTCATTGTTTGCAGTGGCACGTTGTGGCTATTTTGTGCTGAACTGGCAGGAACAACTCACCCACCATTGTGACACACTGATCAATATGGTTTTCCTTCATCTTGGCACTAACTTCTTTTGCTGGCTTATTGAGTGCTAACTATTTTGCTGATGATGTTGAAATAAATGATATTCTATTAGATAACTAAATTAGCAGTAATATTAAGCACGTCATGTGCTTGCTGGCACTTATTCATATATTGACTACTATGTATAGTATGAAATTGAATATAACCAAGGTTTTGCTTAAGCTGTTAATTTTAACACTGTTTGTATTTCTTACCCTTTTATTAATAAATAGTAGGAATTGATTCTTACTAATTCAGTTTGATAACTTCCAATGCAATAAAATCACATTTATAGTAAATGTTAATCTTAAACATATTTTCAGCAGGGAGAGAACATAGAATAGAAGTATTTTAAAGGATTAAAAAATCTAGAATAGTAGTTTTAAAATGATTACTGATATGACAGACTATGAAAACCTTTCTTGGTAGGTACAAAGGTATCAAGAGGTAGAATAAGTGTTGAATTTATGTTGTGGAAAATTGGTCCCAAGTTGGTTTTCCACTTCATCAGAAAGCACTTTTGTCTTGTATGCAAACAGTTAATGAAGCATGCCAACACTGAATTGTTTTAACTAGTGTGAGAAATTCTTCACCTTTTTTCCTCTCTTTTTCTTTTGAGAAGTTCTAATGCTAATATAGTGAGACATCCTAAACCCCAATTCCATTTTTCAGGTACAATGAATGAAAAATATAACTATTCATGATTTAAATATTTTCATTTTCATTTATGAATAATTCTCTAGTGAAAGGTAGCAAAAGATCCATCAGTTCTGCTGTACAATAATAAATGTATGATGAGGACGATCTAGTCATTACATTTTCATCTACCTTTAGTCTAAGTATTTTGAAGCAGGGAGCCTTTTGATTTGGGTTTTAAAGCCTTTGGCAGGTGGCAAAATTTTGTTCCAACAATGCTCATGTGATTGGGAACAAAGGAATTCTTTCAAGAGGTTTGTGGTTTTACCTTTATACCATTTTCAAAGAAAATGGGATGATCATTTCTTTCATATTAAAATTAAAATAAACATAAGGGCAGGAAAAATTACACATTATCACAAATAATTGCACTTTAAAAAAGAGCCTTTCATAGGTTTATTCAGACTACACTTTATACTCATAATAACAAAGTGTTCACCTGCATAACTTTTCTCACAATATGATAATTTAATACTTATTTTGCATTTCTTCTATTTGGTATGAAAAGTCCCATTTTAAATTCAAGTGTACAGGATCATTATTTTGTATAAAACATTACAACTTATATACTATGATCTCAGTATAAGAAAGTTAGGTTGTGTAGTTAATAAGCCATGTAATTATAAAATAATTTTAAAGTGCTTCAAATAAATGTATTTTTTATATCAGTGGAAAAAAGTAAGTCCACAAAAAACCTTGAGATAAAATAGGCTTGACTTCCAAAGCCAGTTTTAACTTCAGTTATCACCAAATATGAACAGGATTCATCTCTTATAATTTGGAGTTCTTGGCATTATAATTCTACCTGAAAACTATTCCTGATGATAGTGGCTGTTAGTTTCACTAGGCACATATAAAGATTGCTATCAGCCACAGCAAACATGTTCCTATTCAGGGCTCATGCCCTTTGGAGAATGGTTAAACTGTGATAGATTGCAAGATACTATGGAGTGCATGAAAGTGGTAAATTCTTTGTACCATTTTCAAATAATTTAAAAATTTTACAAATATATTATTTTGTTCCTGCATTTTACAAAATTAGACTTTGATGCCTGCGACTATTAAGTGATGAGTATTAACTCATGATCACATCTCTCCATCATGATACCCAGATTCAGAGACAAAAAATTGGATTATAAATTAGAACTAACCTTGATATAATTGTAATAAAGATTAAAGTTTACCTGGTGGTAAGCTATATATCCTCAAGAAATTATCCTTAAGAGATACAATATTGAATTGCCAAGAGGCTCATCTGTAAATCACTTTTTTATTTTTTTTTTAAGTACTGGAAGCCAGGGATTGAACCCAGGATATTGGGCCGAGCCACATCGGCTTCACAGAGTTGGTTTTCTCATTTGTTTTGCTTGTTGTTTGTTTTTGTTTTTTCAGGAGGCAGCACAAACCAAACCAGGGATCTCCCATGTGGGAGGTGGGAGCTCAACCACTTGAGCCACATCCGCTCCCTGTGTCATTATAATATACACACCAGGAATTACCTTTCTTGCCTGACCCACATAATTGGTTGATATCATGGACATATATGAATATCATGGTAATAATAAAAATAGCCAGCATTTATATAGAACAAATCAGTTTACAAAAGACTTTCATGCACTTGAAAATTTATTTCTCCCATCAAACTGTTAACAATATATTATTATATGCATTTTACATAATTGAAAATTGATGTGTGGACTCTGCAAAGAACACAAAGTAGTAAGCAACAAAGCCAGGGATCAATGCAAAGTCAGAGCTGCTGATTTGACTAGACTTTAATGCCTCCTAGATGACACTTTTACTCCAAATTCAACTTGTAGATGGCATTTTTTTAAGATATATGTCACCATATGGCTATTGGAAGATTATTAATAGTAAGCTTTTTTCTTGAGCCCTCAAATCTAAATAAGTCAATTAAAATATTCATTTTTAAATGTCTCAAATTTGTTCTTTAATGAATGATATTCCAAAAGAGGAACATTTTACTATGTGTTACCTAATCACTTATAATCTAAACTAAAATGAAGTTATTATAGAATCAAAAAATATTTAAAGGGAAGTGATATTTCAAAAGGGAAATACATGTGCCTGAGTATGCCAAATTTGTTTTCTCTACTAAAAAATAATAATTTAGTGATCTGTGCCGGAGAAAAGGAGTCTTTGCAAGTTTTAATGTATTGTCCTTAAGGAATTCACTGAGTGCGTGCCATGCTATATATTGGCCTTATCTGGTGCTATAAAAGTAACTGTATCTGCCCTTATGAAGACATTGTATCATTGTGGAAGATATGATGTAACAGGTGCTCTAATCCATGTACATATTTGGACAAAAGATGTGTGAATTGATTTTTTTGCTATTTATTTATTTTTCTGTGAGCCTTGAAAGGAAAGATTAATAACACTTTCTTTAAAGTCATATTTTATAATAGATTTTAAACAACAATATCAGTATTATAATGCAAAAATATTTGAACATTTTATAGAGGCTGATAAAATTATATTCTAATTGTTTTTTTATTTTGTTTTGTTTTGTTTTTTACTTTACAGGACAGCAGTCTAATCTCCTGAATTTGAAAGTGAAGGTGGTCATGTACTACTGAAAATTTCACCCAACATCAATTTTATATCCTTTTATGCAGAAGTTAGTCAAGATGTGAGCAAAATTCTTATGTTTTGTTTTGTTTTGTTTTCCAGTAACTTAATAGTATCGCATATGAGAACAAACTACAGTGCCTATCATAGTTGCCAAACATGAATCATAAGAGAAAGCATCTACATAAGACACAAACATACTTATACATATAACGTGCACTGATGAAAACTCAATATATTAATATAACACAAACACATATAGCTTGGATATAATTCCAAGAAATTTTCCAATCACGGATATTTTACATTGATTAGAAATATCATCAGGTGTTGTTTGTTTGATAAATATCTTCATTAAACTTGGTGGTTAGGATATGAATAAATCACTTGTTTGATAACACTTAGCAAATGAGGAACAAGATATTTTTAAAAGCTCTCTCGATTGCACCTAGAAATGCTGATGCTAAACCCATCCAGATAAAACACATCAAGAAATGACCTCAAGCAGAGAAAACTTTGGGAAAGTTTTTAATTTCTGAAATATTTAATACAGACTAATGTGTTTTTCTCATGACTTGTTTAATGTAAAATAGTGAAATCTAACATGACAATCGCTCTTGCATCTCTCATTGACATCTGAGCCCCCTGCACACAAGGCAAATCGCAGTTAGAAGGAGATTATGATGCAATGATCTCGTTGTGAACGTTGCATTATGGCTTTGGCAGTGCAATAAGCGGTCCCCCGGCACTTGTGCTTACAGCAATTTGAATTTCTCTGGTAGCTCAGTATGATTTATGGCATATTTCAGACTTTCTCTTCATCAAGGGAGAACACTGTCAAGTTGAGAGTTTTGCAACTAAGATAAAGGAGGGAAAAGAGAGCATTTCGAATAAACAGGAATTTGTGATTTGTTATAATTTGGGTTTCAAACGAAAATGGTTGCAATATTATCTTGACAGTTTTACTCAGTGTCATCTTGGGTACTGAACAGAAACATCAGTGGTGTTTATTAGTGAATCAGCCATAGGCCTATTCAGTCTCCAGTTCACATGCAAAACACCTGTTTGAAGAACGTGTGCTAAGCTTTAAGTATTAATAGCAGAATAGACCTTCAACAGGGATCCGTATAAAATTTTGCTGTTTATCTTTTTGAAACTCCTGTTCTGGCAAACAGGTGGTTTCTTATACCTGCAATATTTCATTTCCTCATGCACAGCTGTGCTAGAAAACGTCTGATTTTATGAACCACATGGCAGACTTGGCAATATTTTTATAATGAACAGGAAAAAGCAAATAGTATTGCTTCATTTATTTTTCCAATACCAGCAAAGTAAATTCTCAGATTTAATATTACATGCATTCTTCAAAGTCAACTTTGGTAATATAATCATCTGTTTCTCCAGAAATATGGACGACAGCATGAATTCTTCCCCAAATTCACATGCAAAATAAAACACTGCTGATGAAAGCTTTTTTTGGCCTCCTTTTTATTATTATTCATAAAATTCCCTAGGTATGCATGGTGCTTTATAGAGCATATAAAAAGACAAGGTCCCTGTCACAAAGAGTTTATAGTATAATTCAAGGAACATACCGTGTAAAACAGCTCAAATATAGAGAATACAATATTATTTGGGGGACAACCATATGAGGATGGATAAAAATAGATATTAAACAAGGATATAGAATCACAAAAGATATTTTTGTTATTATAATTGTTAGGACAATTTATTGGACAAGGGTAAAAAAATGATAATGATAAATAATAAAGTTCTTAGAGAACCAAGTCAAATTTCATTTCCAAGTTCTCCATAAACTTAAAATTTCTGTCCACAGAAATCCAACTGCTTTAATATAGTCTTCTCTGGAATTACTACAGAAATATCTTACCTCCCCTCTCTATCACACAAATTGTTTTGAGTGCCTTAACAATACCATTTACTTATGTTACATTACATTATGCAATCATAGAGTTATATAAATTGAAGAGAGCTTTTAATTCTGAACTCAACAGTTAACCAAAGTTAGTAAATAAGATACATGAAGGTTACATGATTTCTTCAAGGTCACTGAGATAGGTACTGGCAAAGCTACTTTGGAACCCACATTCCTAGATTTTTAGTTCAATATTCTTAAAAAGAATGGCCCGTCTTTTCCCTATATTAATAACCTGGCATAAACACTAAAATGAGAGTCTGAACACTGCTCTCAGTTATACTACCTTAAAAGTCACATAATGTCAGGGAAGAAATTATCTCCTCCCAGATTCAATTTACTCATCTGTAAAATGGAAATGCCAACAATATAAACATTTTATGTCATGAATTAAATGAAAAGTAAAAGTGGATGTGGACATACACTCTGCAAGAAAATAAGAATAAAAGTCCTGCACAGTGAAATTTTGAGATGCTGACTTTGAACCTGCCCTTAAAATGAAGGAGATATTAGAACTGGTGAGAAGATAGAGGAATTTAATGACTAAAGAGCCAACAATACTCATAATGTATGAAAGGTATTCCTGCTAACGAAGCACTCGTTCATTAAATAGTCATTCAGGATTACATGAACAACCATGTACTGGACAGTACATGTCGTGTGTCAGTGTACCCAGGCTTGCTCTGCCTCCACACTCACACTCTCATGGAGGTCAATCAAGAAACAAATCCATGAAGGCTTGCATATAAAGATATTATTATAGATTATACAATGTGCTACAGAAAGAACAGGGTGGTATGCAATGAAACAAGGGTGAGGGCAGAGTAGTAGGACTCATTTAAATTTGACATTCAGGGAAGAGCATTTAGGCAGAAGCGAAAGGATAAGTAGAAGATAGGAACCCAAGAGCAGAGGGAAGAGAGTTCCAGCGGACATCTTTTAATAAGGCTCAGGGTCAGAAAGGTACATAGTATGTTTGAGGAACTGAAGAAAGGCAAGAAGAGCAAATAAGGGAAAAGAAACCCAGAAAAGTCTTGAGAGGGGAGGTGGGGTATATATTGTACATTAGGCAGGGTATTTAGCCAGATTAAGGAAGTTAAATTTTATTCAAAACCCAATGAAAAGCCACTGAAGGCTTTTAAACAGACAAATCTCATGAATTTTTATGATTTACAATCATCCATTGTGGCTGTTAAAAGGAGAGTGGATTATGGAGGACAAAGAGTTAAAACAGTAAGACTGATTAGGAGCTGATAACTTAGGTAACCACATTGGCAGCAGATGCAAAGTAGAGAGGGATATGAATCCCAGATATGGTTTAGAGAAAGAATAAACAGTTATAGTGATGTATTCAATATCAGGGTAGATGCAAGACCAGGGAAGAGGGACATGTCAATGATGATACTACATTTTCTAGTCGGAGCCTATAGGTAAAAGGAAAAAAAAAAAGTTTCCTATTTACTGAAATTTGACTCTGATCAAAACCAGAGTCCATGCTGGAGCATAAGAGTGTATTTTTTTAGAACTTGTCTTCTTGAGACCATATTAAAATTCTTGTTATGGATCTTTAAATGGAAGGGGAGAACCTAAACTATTTAAAGGGGAGGGTATGATAATTAGTACTATCTATAGAATTTAGAATTGGGTTGCATAATTTTGTAGAATGAAAGCTAAGAAAATCCCACTCGTTTTGTCAATTCAGACCCTATGGGTGGTTGACCTGCTTTCAGTAACATATTGAATCAATAAAAATATATATTCTTCAAGAGAAAGGATGTGGGGATGGGTGTTACAGAAACTATTTGAGCAATCAAATAGTTCCACTTAGTACAATGCTCAAGTACTGATACATGAAAAAAGGGAAAAGAAAGAACCTAGCTAATCTTCAGGTATTATTTACCTCAAATTTAATGAGGATAAAAGATATTAGGGACAGCTGAAAACAGAAGACAGCACTAATTTAAAAAGTGCCACAATTGTAACACAATCTTCTCAAGACAGAAGAAATAATTTAGGTTAGTTAGTAAATAGCAAGTAAAGAAAATCTTTTGAAGATAATATATAATTCAAATAAGTATTTGCGTCTAACTAAAGTCACATGATACAAGATTTCTTCTCAAGACAGAAGAAATAATTTAGGTTAGTTAGTAAATAGCAAGTAAAGAAAATCTTTTGAAGATAATATATAATTCAAATAAGTATTTGCTTCTAACTAAAGTCACATGATACAAATCATGAAAATAAATGTAAAAATTTCCATACCTAAATTTGGGTAAATTATCCAAAATGATATTTTAAGATAGTATCTGATTCATGGTAAAATTAAAGAAGCTTTAAAACTTAAACTATGAAACCATGTGTCCTATTTATATGTCTATATGTACTGAAGTGAATATTCTATTTTTAAAGATTAAATAAAATATAGCTTCCACTTAACAGCTTCAAACTTCTTTTAGATTCATAAATATAAGAATAACTTAAACCATTTTTGCACGTTATTTTATCTATCAATAGTAATTAACACAGTCTTAATCTGGCGAATGTTAATGACCACTGTTCTTCCGTAAATCCCAGTTAAACCAAGCTTATTAAGGGCTAATTAAAGGAAGTCTTGTGTGCGCTGAATAAAATAATGTCTGTTTTAAGAGTTGGAGTATGTATTTTGTCTGATAACATAAAATGGAACAAAACTTTTCAATTAAAAAGTTTACACACTGATTATTGATTTCTAAAAAATGTGCATATTAAATAACCGATAAATTCTTTCCTCTTCCCTTGTGTGTATGCTTTTTAAAAGTGTAACAACAAAATAAAAATTTGGTAGCATATTTCCTGAGCATGGTACTAGACTAAGACTGCAGCAAATAATCAATAGAACTCTCTTTGGGGAAATATTCAATCAAGATCAACTAGTGAAGATCCTGGAGAAATAAAGAATATTGAGGCTATGTAGAAGAAGAAATACATATGGTTTCAAACTAATGTTAAGATGCTGAAAATACTGGAGACTACCAGTTCTTCAGAATATATATGTATGTATGTGCATGTATGTACACTTTTTAAATTTTTCTATTTAATAAACATTAACATAATGGTTAAAGTATGTCAGGCAATATTCTAAGAACTAATGTAACCTGAATAAAAGCACAGAGTCCTATGAAATACTTATATTTATGATACCCATGATATAGATAAGGAAACTAAGGCACAGAGAGGTTAAGGAAGGTGTGGAAAGTGCCATACAGTCCTAAAGGATAGAGCCATGCTTTAGACCCAAGCTGTCAGGGGCCAGATTCTGTGCTCTTAACCCTTAACCACTATGTTGTCTTGCCCCTGAGCAATTTCACTTACGCATCCATATTCTCATACTCTCGCTCCTCTTTCTCTCCCTCTTTTCCTCTCTCCCTCTCTTTCTTTCATCCCTAAAGACTTCCATGGCTGGATAGAAAATATTATAGACATTATAAAGCCTACTAACAAAGTTTGGTGGAGCCTGAGGGTTAACAGAAAATGCAATTGATACGTAAGTGAAAAGCTGAAGGCATGAAGATTAGGTGTGTGTGCAAGGTTGAATTTCAGGTCCAGTGTGACTGTACTGAAAGGCTGTTTGTGGCTATAAGAAATGAAGTGATTCTTAGGGATGATATTCAACTGCATTATCTGCAGGCGGGGGGTTGTTGCTCATTTTGTTTTATTTTAATCTAATCAGTGAAGATAAGGTTATTGGGTACTGAATAGGGTAAAAGTAGGCAAATCTATCATCTATCTGTCTATCTAATAAAGAAAGTGTGGATGAAATTTAAATGTATGTTGCTAATAGAATTTTAGGTTTGAAATTTGGGGAAAAACAAATGATGTTGGTATTAAGGGACAACAATTTTCACAAAACTCTATTTCACAGAATCAACATGCATGGAGAAATGGGTTGTTTTTGACAGAGTAGGTAATATTGTCTGCTTGATGACTTCCTTACCTGCTTTTATCCATTCATTTCTTTTTTATTCATTGTTTCTGTCACCTTTATTTCTCAACATTAGTGATTTATATCCAACTAATCAGAATGCCTAGCTATTGACTAAATGTAATACTGCCTACACTGCATGAGTTTATGGTATGGAAATTTCAAACCACAAATCACTCCAGATACCTGGGGAATAAGTAGATGTTATACAATTACTCTACAGTCTTATAAATAAATGTTGAATTCAGGTTGATCATACTTTGAAATATCTCGTGTTGAAAAACACCTGAGAAAAATCACACCGAATAACCAAAGACCCCAAAGAGTAAAATAACAGCAAAGTTGACAACTACTCTGTGACTTAGTTTTGAAGAAACACTACACTGAAAAATTAGTATTAGTAGAAAGCAGAGATCTAAATAAAACTTGTACCATCATTTTCTGTGTAAATTTATCTTATCACTCACAGGAAGTAGGTTCAGTACTGTAAAGAGAAGATATTACCAGCAACATTTTCAATCATGGTGGCTATATATTCAAAAACAATCAATAAAAATGTACAGGAACAGACAAACAACTAGTCAATGGAATCATTTTTCCTGAAATACTTAGCAGTAGCCTTTTAAAGTAATTGCTTGTGGTCAGTGTTACTTGTATTTTGGTCTGCTCTATTGTTAAAATAGAATAAATGTCATATGCATTACTTTTTTAGCTATCTGAGGAAATTTTTCACACCTACAGTCAACTATAGATCAATTATAAGAGGGACTACAATTTTAAGATCAACATGCATTTTTAAGATATTTAAAATTCATCACCTTTTTGATAGGTTCACCAAATAAAGTTTTGAAGACCAATAGATTAGATTAAAAGAGAAAGAGAGAGAAGTAAAATTCAGACAAATACAGAAGATATAGCCTTTGCTCTTCTATTCCTTGATTAATGAAACACCACATATTCTGCTGTGTCATTTTTGAAATTTTATGTCTTAAAAATGATGTACATATGAGGGTTGGATATCAATATAGACTAAGCCAAGTATGGGACACATCTTTCATAGTTGATGGGAGAACTCAGAAACTGCTGAGTTACACTTTGTGGTAAACATTCTGGAATGTTGCCAAGGCCATAATAAACATTTCTGAGATCACTTTTCCAGGGAAATCTTTTAAAACTCAATTAGAAGTGAGAGTCTTTCAATGCCTGTGTTTTAAAATGTCAAACTTGTACTACTTCTTTCTTTGTTGTGCATCAATGGCAATATTTCAAAACCTGTATATTAAATTGATTATATTCTATAATTAAGCTATTAAAATGAATGGAATGTGAAAGTGGTCTAAAATTCACACCACACCATAGTGGGTTTATTTTTTTTAACAGAAAGTACAGCTAATTAGGTAAAAAATAAGGAAGGGAGAAAGTATGAGGGAAAAAGGAAGTAGAAATGGCTCCTCAGATATTATTTTAAAAGCATACTCAACTATATTCATTGATTTTGAAAAAATATGTTTAACATTACAGGTCAACAGGTTAAAATAACAAATGCTTCATTTATGATTCCCAAATCAGGACTTCTATAAAATATTCTACGGACATTGGCAGAAGATCAATTATGGGCCAGAATTTATAAAACAGGGCTTTTCAAGAATTTACTATAATTAAGATTACAGTTTATTTATTTACAAAGTGTATAATATGAATGTAAATACAGCATATACATATGTTTGTATATGTGTATATAAATATCTAAATGTATTTTTTATTTAAAAGAGGATAGTGCCAAATCTTTTAAAAGTAGTGCCACCATTTTATGTATTAAAAATAACCTAATTTTGTCTTATATATAGAATTATGCCATATAAAACTATGCATTTTTAGGAAAAAAATAAGATTAAAATATGTAACTATCAAAAGTGTTTCTCCATATTGAAAAAGAAATAAAAATTGGAGGAAATCATGCTACCTGACTTTAAAGCATATGACCATGCTACATTGGTCAAAACTGCATGGTATTGGCACAAGGAAGTAAAATGAGAGTTCTGATAGAGATCCAACTCATCTCTGGCTAACCAATATTCAACAAGGCCACCAAGTCTACTCAACTGGGACAGACTGTCTCTTCAACAAATGGTGCTGGGAGAAATGGATATTCCAAAAGAATAAGAGGATCACCAGCTCATGCCCTACACAAAAATTAACATAAAAGCCAAGACCATAAAGCTCTTAGCAGATAATGTAGGGAGGCATCTGCGACATCTTATAGTAGAAAATGATTTCATAAACTTTACACCCAAAGCACGAGCAGTGAAAGAAAAGAAATAGATAAATGGGACCTCAAAATTAAAAACTTTGCACTTCAAAAGAGTTTGCCAAGAAAGTAAAAAAGCAGCATACTCAATGGGAGAAAATATTTGGGAACCAGTTATCCGATAAGGGTCTAATATCCAGCATACATAAAGAAATACCACATCTCAAAAATAAAAGGACAAACAAAAAAATAGGCAAGAAACTTGAATAGGCACTTTACCAAACAGGAAATATAAATGATTAAAAAGCACATAAAAAGATGCTTAACATCACTAACTATTAGGGAAATGCAAATCAAAACTACAATGAGATATCATCTTACACCTATTAGACTGGCAGCTATTTAAAAAAAAAAAAAAGAAAATTACAAGTGTTGGAAAGGATGTGAAGGAATGGGAACACTCATCCACTGCTGGTGGGAATGTGGAATGATGCGGCCATTATGGAGGATGGTTTGGCAGCTCGTCAGGAAGCTAACTATAGAATTGCAATATGATCCAGCAATCCCACTACTAGGTATATACCCAGAAGAATTGAAAGCGGGGACACAAATGGATATATGCACACCAATGTTCATAGCAGCATTATTCACTATTGCTAAAAGTTGGAAGCAACCCAAGTGTCCATCAACAGATGAATAGAGAAGCAAAATGTAGTATATACACACACAATGGAATATTAGTCAGCTATAAGAAGGAATGAAGCATTGATACATTCAACAACATGGGTGAATCTCAAAGGCTTTATGTTGAGTGAAGTAAGCCAGTCACTAAAGGACAAATATTGCATGACCTCACTAATATGACCTAAGCATTTTGAGCAGATTCACAGAGATAGAGTCTAGAAGATAAGGTACCAGGAAACAGAAAGAGAGTAGAGAATGGTGAGCTGACACTCAATGTGGGCAGAACCTATGATAAGGTGGAAGACGGTGGTTTGGCAGTGGATGGGGGTGATGGTGTTACAGGGACGTGAGTGGGGTAAATGGTTTTGGAATGTGAAGGTGAGTAGGGTTGGAGGGGGATGGGTTTGACTATATCTATGGAAAGCGGGGAGGAGGGGTTGAGGATGGAACAGGTGAATTCTAGGAAGGTATAGGTCTGTGATTGAAAATACAATCATGGGAATGTTCATTTGGCAAATATGGCAGGGGAGGGTCACTAGTGGAAGGTGTCAGTAGTGGGAGGATATGTGGGGAAAGGTGAACCTGGGGCATGCTGCTATGGAGTATGAATATGTTCATGTGGTCATGGGGTGTGATCTCAGTGAGTGGATATCCACACAATAACCAATAAAATATTAAATTCCCATCTTGGGGAGTCCTGCTACATTCTCTAAAGAGTGGCAAGAATCTCTAGAATACATAGGGAGTGCCTATTTAAAGAGGACAGACAACTATGCTAGGCTCTTGATAGTAATGCTTGTATTTCTAACTTTATTCTTGTAAAATTGAAACTTAGCCTAGTAATATCTATTGCCTATGAGTTACCTCCTGAAAACCTTGTTACTCAAATGTGGCCTCTCTCTAAACCAAACTCAGCATATAAGCTCACTGCCTCCCTCCCCTGCCACCTCCAGCATGGGATATGACTCCCAGGGATAGGCCTCCCTGGTACCAAGCATTTTTACCAAGTACCAACCAGTAATGCATTTGGAAAAAAACCTTGAGCAAAGGGGTAAATATTAAATACAAAAGAGTTTTTATTGCTAAGAGATTTCAAAGTGAGTTGAGAAGTCATCCCAGAGGTTGCGCTTATGCACATCTTAGGAGGATCTCATCTCACTAACTGCCACAGTAAACAAAGCCTCAAGCAGGGGTGCTCCCAAGGGCTCTAGAGACATCTGGACACTATAGACAGAACACACAACCCCAGGAAATTGTTACCATGTTGGTGGAGCTTACCATGGAATATACGTTAATCTAGTTTCCCAATATAACAGAATTAAACTCATTACTAATTTCCCTACACATTGTTCTTCTGTCCCTTTTATTTGAACCTATTATTAGCACTATACCCATTAAGTATGTGTCTCAGAGACTTAAATCTTCTGACTATTCATATGCCAGTTGACCCATGAATCTCAGCAGAGTTGCAGCAAATACCTACAATCCAGTTCATAAGACTTGCCCAGGACAACTAACAAAATGATGATGATGGACAATGACCATCCCCCAAAACAGACAGTATCTACAACTTCCAGTAATATGGTTCCTTACATCTACCCCATAAGATCTAAGCCCCCTCTTAATCTGAAGCAGAGTGGGCATCACCATCCCAAAATTCTCAACATAAGGGAGGAATGCAACTATGGACCAAAGTAGACTTATTATTCTAGTAATGGAAGAACTTGTAACATTGATATAAAGATAGTGGTCACCAGAGGTTCTGAGGGGATGGAGAGGAAAGAATAGGTGGAACACGGGACATTTTGGGGACATTGGAATTGTTCTGCATGATATTACAATGATGGATACAGGCTGTTATACATTTTGTCAAAACCTCCAAAATTGTACAGTGTAAAGTGTAAACCATAATGTAAAGTATAGACCATGGTTAGTAACAATGCTTCAATATTTGCTCATCAATTTTAACAAATGTACCACACTAATGAAAGATGTTATTACAGGGAAAAATGTGAGGGGGGGGGGTTGGGGAATATGGAATTCCCCTATATTTTTTATGCAACTTTTCCATAATCTAAAACTTCTTTAAAAATAACGTTTAAAAAAAAAAAGTGTTTCTCCCTTCTCCAACAAATGAACAACAAATTTACTGTAGAGAGTAAAGTATTAAAATTCTTCATGTATTTGTAACAAACACATTGATATTAATTGGTTTGTCCTTTCAAGTTGTGTTTATCTCTTCATTTGCATCACAGTTTCAAAGGTCACTCCTTTCCATTTATAAATCCAATATGACAGAGATTAGTAAAAGCAAAAAGCAACAGCTAAATGAGTACATCATCATGCAATCACACATCTCACAATTCATTTATCCAATTATAAAAAATACTGTCAAATGCTTATTGGTGAGTTTTTTCAAAGCATCAAAATGGTTCATGTCAAGACAACTTAATCATCAACATTTTCATTTGACATTATAGCAAATGTAGAGAAACAGTGAATTACATCTCAGTGAAAAGACAACCGAATAAATATTTCCTTATTTTTCCAAAATGAAATAATTAAGAAAATAAATATATTTAGTAATTTAGTTGGTATTTTCTATAAATTAATCAGAGATTCTTGGAAGCTGAAATATAGGGACACGTGTATAGGTGTGTGTGTGAGCGTGCATGTGTGATATCCAGCTGTTTAATTGCTAAGGTCATATATTGTCTAGTAAATGAATCTGAAGGATTGAAATCACTGTCATAATTTACTAATAGAAACAAGAAATTTTATAATCTTGCTGCTTATTCTGATATATTTATTTTTTAAAATTTTAGACCTTTTCTCTTGAAGTAGGCACAGATTTGGGCAGTAGCAGGTATATCAAAGAACAAGAAGAAATCAAATACATGCCTGTGTGTATTAAAACTGGCAAACCTATGAACGTGGCATTTAGATTTCTAAAGGAAAGCATTAATAAAACTTTCACCATCTTGACAAGATTAGTTTTTAATCCTTGAAATTTTACATAAAGTGCATATTGGGTTTATGTTGTCTGATAGATCAATTATTATAACAAGACCCTTTCTGAAAATGTGGTTGGGATGTTCAAAAATAAAGGAGAAAGGAAACACAGAAAATACAAGCAAAGGCCAGATGATCCAGAAAGAGCTCTCAAAATAACTTTTGCCAATCATTTCAGCACTTAGACTAATTACAGAGAATTGAAGAAAACACAAACTTCTCCAAAAAGACTAAGACAAATACAGAAATGATTAGCAAACTATTTATAAATGATATAGACTTTCTTCCTAAGACAAACATGTGTGAAATGAAAATGAATTGAAATTAGTTTTGGAGTTCTACCTCTGCTTTTCTTCCCAGCTCTATTATGGATATATCTCCTGAAATATTAGAGGGTCATAGAATCCTAAGGCAGAGTCAAATATGTTCCCAAGGAAATTGTTTTGAACTAACCTTGAATCATTCAAATGACATAGTACCTGAGTGTAAACTATTAATCACCAAAGTAGATTAAAGTCATATCACTTTTGTATTTGTTTATTAATTTATGCATATTTATATAATTGTGTGTATATGTGGTTTGCTTCTTTATTTTGAATATAAACTATTCTTTAAAATTAAATATGTCTTCTGGAATAATTTAAGTAAAAAATACAATTATTAAATGTTTTATGAAGACGGTGAAGTCTTCTTTCCCCAGATATAGTGAAACTTAATATCTCATATTAAACTAAGATTTTTAAAGTTCCCAATCTATGCTGTTGTACAAGTAAAATTCCAGATAAATTGCTGATTTTTAAAAAATTTTTCCTTTTGAAAAATTTGTTATATAAGCATCCAAAAGTTTAAAATTTTTTTCTTAGAATTCCTGAAATGTTGAAATTTTATGAATCTAACTGATGAATTCATAAATATATGCCATCAAGAAATGTATAACATTGATAAAAATGCAGAGTTCACATTTTCTTGTGAATTGTTATACCTTAAAATCATATACTCATATCTCTCTATCCATCCATCTAGCTAGCTAGCTAGCTATCCATCTGACTGGGTCCATATACACATATACATATAATTCTCTCTTCTTTGTCCCTATACAGATTTTTATTCCCAGGCCAAAAATGACCTCAAGGAAGTAAGTACACTTCTTGGCTGAACAATTTATCAACAGCTTGAAGTGACAAGAATGGTGATTCAAACCTGCATCCCCACATATCAGATCTAGGCCACATTCTTCAGCCTGCAGAACCAGAAAGGGAAAAAGTCCCTGTCACATTTGCCCTTTCATAGAGATGGAAATATTATTAGAAAGGACATAAACAGACTAATTAAATCACAGCAGTATGGCTGGGATGACAGCTGGTACAGCGTGTGACTGAGAAGATCCATATCTGTGAGCAGGAGGTACTTCACTTCCAATCCATTCGCTATTAGGTGCTTTCAAGCTTGCTGTGCAGACATTAAATAATAACATATCATTTCCAAGACTAAAATGATGTAAAGAAATCAAAAAGGCTTTCTAACCAAGAAATCTTTTGTGTAATAGTGGAAAAAAAAAATCATTTACCACTCAGTTCTGCTTTTGAGATAAAGATGTAATAATGACATTACCTTTCATCAGCAGGATCCTTGAAAATCAACACTCTTTGCTTATCATGCTGTGAAATACAAATAGAGCTAAAGGCATGGTCTGCGAGGCACTGCTGCAGCGATATTAACTAACAGATCTGCCCTTTGTGAAGGAAACCGTATCCGTTTCATTAGTGCAGACTCTAATTCAAAACTGTTGAAAATGAACTGCACATACTGTTTTAATAACAACATTCCTAATCATTATCAAACTGGTAATTCTCTCAGCACTGAATGTAAGGGTTTGTATTTCCATTATGACCTGCTGTTAAAGAAAAACATATTTAAATCCTCCATGCTTTACTATCTTCCAAACATAAACCGAGGTTGTTTTGTTGTTGTTGTTGTTGTTGTTTTGTTTTTTTGGCAATCAGGAGCATGCAAAACCATGTATGCCATGTTATTTCATTTTAAATGAATTGACACTTCTAGGCATTCACATCAACTACGGTATTATTCGGTTATTATGATTTAGTTATACTATTTTGTATTCAACTTGACATGCCATGATTCATACAAAATGGCCCTGCAGAATTTTGGAATATTTAGAGACAAATCACAGTCATGCAAATGTGCAACACTATGTATGTCGGGTGACAGGTGCATTGTGCTCAGAGTTACAAACTTCCGATGATTGTGCTCACATTCACAATAATGTTGGAACATGAACACTGTAGTAGCATCTCAAAGAATAAATTTTCTAATATTGGATCTTCATAAAATATTTGAAAATACACATCGCCAAATATTATGTTACAGAATACAACATTGAGGGTTTCTTTTAATCATACAGCATTCATCATATGAAGTTAAAAATATAAAACAAATACAATAAGGGAAGATCATTTTAATGAATAAAATAAGTGCTGTCTGTTCTTAATAAGGATTGAAGATGGCCTGGGGTGATTTTATAGTGGAATGTTGTATTTTCAAAGTTCCTATAAACATTTTAGTATTTTGATGTAGGGTGGATAATAATCATTTCCAGGGCATTTCTCAGTGAAAATTGTATTTCCAAGGCTGCCATAAAGGCACTCAATCTACCAGAATGTGATGGATTCTACCATGTAACAAATCCAATTGGACATATCTTATCTTTCCTTATATTTTATTATCACACAAAATATAAGGAGACTTAGATAAAATCAAATTATTTAACTTATATCTTTTAATATGATATGATTGGGTTTACTTCATTTTCCAGTCATTAGTTGGAATCAATGATATTGAAGCCAAAACAAAAATGTTGAGTTAATATTTTGTAATTATATTCTCCAATTGTCCATACAAATAAAAAAAAAGTCTTCATGGAAATGGAACTGACTCCAAAAAAAAGGAAAGAAAATATTCTTTGCATTTTCCTTATGTCTACCACGGAATACATTTAACAAGTATTACAGGAAAATAGTACATGTTATTGATCTACTCAATTTAACATACAGGAATGGATTTAGGAATATTTGTTCAAATTTTCAAAGGGGAACAAAAATTCTTATTTTAATATAGAAATGTGTTTTTTTTCTCACAAAGTCAGCTGTTACCATCACTGATGTTTCTATTCTTTTACATAACTAGTGAAGATAAAAGATTTTATAAGAGAAATTGCAAAAGGATGTCATACATTTTCTAGAAAATCATGAAAAAGAGCTTAAGAAAATGACCTGATATTAACATATCCATGTGTCATGTTTAAATAATCTAATTTTAAGCTCTATTAAATATATTTTAATAACACCTATAATTCTTTCATAATAACATAAAATTTTTCTCTCTTGTCCAATCTCTTTCAAACTCAAATGAAATGGATTTACAGTACATAGGTTAAAAAAAATTGGTATCACCTTTTTTCTTATATTTGAAATAAATATTTTCCACCTTTATCTATCACTTGTAATGGTTGCCTAATATGTAAAATGGCATATGGCAATGTATTTAATGATGCCATGTTTCTAGATACTTTGGTTGTTTCAGGTTTGTTTTTTATTTTAGAAAGTGATGTAAAGAACATCTTCTTGCCTTTTATCTTCTATTGAGGTTTTACAAATCAAAGAATTTTGGAACCAAAAGGGAAATTCGGCATCAACTTCTGTATTCATTAAACAAGAAAGCTAAGAGGTTAAGAGACTTATCTATGTAGCTAAGCTATTTATAATAGCTATATTATTACTAAAATCTAAATCTTCTAATATATTTTGCTGCTTACTCTCACACCTCAGTTTGTGGATACATCTAGAAGGACTTATCTTGATTATGCTATAAGAAGTTCAAATTTTAGACAATTACTTTTTGCTAAATTTGCATTAAATTAGCTCTTTATTCTTCAGATTTTCATGTTATTTAAAATATTTAATGAAGGGGAAAATGCCAGAAATGTTAAATATTTACAAATGCATTAAAACTTACACAAAAGTAGATTTCTACTTCTTGGTTTTTAATGTTGGGGTAAACAATGTTGTGTGAAATGTCAGGATATGAAGACATCTTTTGCATAGGGAATGATGTTAAACATATGGCCTATTCACAATCAATTGAATTACAAACCATGGTGATTCCTACATTTTTAAGAGATGCGTATGTGGTCTTCCATTAAAGTTCCACTAATGTGACATTCGTAAAAAGGTTTATGTTTGGGCATACTCTCCTGACCATCTGTGAAGCCACAGAGAGCAAAAGCATCAATTAAAAGTGTTTATATAAAAATTGACGGCTATCAGTTCTAAAATATTTCTCTTTTCATGTGTTAGATTCCTTTTGGCCTTTTAGGGCAGTCTTTTCTATTTCCATGTTTACAAGCCACTGGCTGTTAATATCGTTAAATTATACTCATCAGACAGGAAGAAGGATTTTAAAAATCATTGTTAGGCAGAGTAACATTAAGAAACTTAAAAAAAAAAAACTTTCCATATTTAATCTGTTAAACAATGGCAAATTTCTTATGAATCAGTGATACTGTAATTGAACTGGAGACATTTTTAGAGCAAGCTTGCTTTGGCTTTTTCACCCTCAGATTTGGAATCTGCTCACAGTACTGCCAGCTTAACCAAAAAGGATTAACTCTCATATCCAACTGAGAACACAGATAATTCTCAGTAATTGGTAAAAAATGAAGATGAATGGGGCTGAGAGATAAGGAGCAATTAGCTCATCAGCAGTTACAGCTGTGCACTCAATCCGGCTCCATCTCTTGAGTCTCGGCCCCTTTTAAAGAACCTAAGCAGAATAAGCATAGGACACCCCCTCCCCAAAAAATTGCTATACCTGCCCATCATTTCTCTAGTCTTCCATTTTATTTCCTTACTATACAAAGACACCTGTCATAGCATGCTATGTAAATTACTACCTCTCTCAGGACCTATGTCTAAAGCCAATCTTCTTTTTAAACTTTTTTTTTATAACAGAAACCAAATGACTACTGTAGACACTCTTAAATTCCCTGTCAATCGTTTCATTATAGCAGCATCATCTGTTTGAAAATATAAGCAATTCCCTCATCTAATTATAGGAAGGATTTGAGGTTCATTAACATTGCCAAGGCAGAGAATCCAATGTGCAACTGCAGAGCTCTGCTTGGTGGCCGGCATTGTCGGTTTCCTTTTATTTGCTTTCTCAAGGTCTCCAAGACTTTTTCCTGAAATCATAAAACTAATTTTTCCTTCCAAATAGACACATGTGTTTGAGGAAAGGAAATGACTACTGTATAAGCAATTCTGTTTCTGTGACAATGGTTTTAAATATATATATGTTATATAAGGAGATGGTCAGCTGGGGGAAGAGAATTTTATCTCTGCATCTGCCAATTTTTAGTTTGTTTGCTGTTGTTCATTTGTTTTGTTTCATTGGTTGGCGGAGAGAAGAAGTGAGGAAAAAAGAATACTGACAAGGAAAACAGCTATTAATCCCAAACTCAATTTCTTATTTTTACTTGAAGCTCCTCTGTACTTGTAACTATTGCAAAAAAGTGGAAAAGAATCATACATTTGGGGCATGTGAAATGTGCTCCAGTAGGCAGATCACTGTATCAATGTACTCGTGCCTGTGTTCCAATATGTTCTCAGAAAGAGAAAATACTCAAGTCTAAGATTACTTCACTTCCTTAAAGAAATAACAGCAGTTTGGGGATGATGACTATAGTTTAAACAATGAGATTTTCTTGGGACATCTGTTTTGAGATCACATTTTGAATAGATATGAACTCATTTCCTACTAAGCAGGCAATCTACTATTGTTGATAGCTGTTTACCAGTTCTATGAGTCAGATATTAGCTAGTGGCAAAGGTCCCTCTTAAATCCTCTGAGTATTCTTTAAACTGTGTACATAGTGTTTTCCTTAAATAAAATGTTAAGAGAAGAAAAGATGCAGCCTTTTCTTGCTACTTAATAAATTATAGTCCACAAAGTCTTGCACTTAGGAATACTATTTAATGTATTTATCTTAAAGGGTTATTTCCTTTGTTGTCATTAAAGGAATAAGATATTAGGTTTAGGAAGTATTTAAATAACATCTAAACTATTAAGAGATGTTCAGTATATCAATATTTACATAGTATTTAAAAACTAGAAGTTAAATTAAGTTTCCTTTATTTAGATTAAACCAATTGTGATTAATTCAGTATCCTCAAAAATGTGTATAGAGACAAAAAAAAAGATAGACATATAAAAAAACAGCTATAGATACTGTTGAATTGACCTCAGGTTCATTGGTTTCAAATTCTGCTTTTCCAATATCCCAGTCTCAATTTCCAAGCAGCATTTTTTTTAAGCCGGTTATGTAGATCAGTTCTTAGAGCAAAAAAATAGCAATTTATCTGGCCTGTATGTTGTGGATAATGTTGCCACTAAAAAGAATCCAGAACATTTTTCCTTCTTATCGGCAATGTAGCTCATATCAGCCAACCTGTCACAAGATAGTACTTGATATAAACAAGAGATTGCAAAGACATCTCAGTAATCAATATCAGGATGGCTACAGTATGGAAACCCCAACCAGTGCAATATCATTTGTCTCAGCATCTATTTCTATGGCCAAATGAAGCATTAATTCAAATCATAAATCTATGGTGATTTAAATCTGGGAATGAGCACCTGCCTGCTTTAATGATTTATTTTGTACATTTCAGTAAGCAGGAGATTTGTCCATATGAACTGACAGGTCACCTTCAGATGCCAGGAGCAGACTGTTTATCACCATGCAGACTAGCATCTCATCTTAGCAAGTAAATATTAAACTAAAAGAATCCAATTGATTGTGGATGAGGGAGAATGGCGACACGGCCATATATTTTATTCAGCGTGCTGATGCCTCACTCTGATCTATCCTGAGGCCCTCACTTTGTCCTAAAGTGATCATTCTGCTGGAAAGATGTGAGCTCAAGGTCACCATGTAAAATTGGGATATAATTATTTGTCAGTGTCAAAGTTTTCTTTAAATACCTTTTTTCTGGGTAAATTTTAAGATTCATATTACAAACTGGAAAGGACCATCTATAACAAAACAATTCCTTCACTTTACCAAGGCAAAGCAATCCAAACCAAGGAAAAAGAAAACCTATTTTCCAGCGCAGGAAGGATTTATTTACAACAAAGGAAAAATTTACAAAGGAAGGCCTAAAATGTTTAATGGAACTTTTGAACAAGGCGAGTACAGGAGAAAAAAACGAGCCTTGGGTTGACTTCAAAAACGCCACTGGATTTAGGCAAGACTGAGTAGCAACAATATATCATGTAAGTAGTATGTACTTCTCTGATGGTTTTCACTACTTCAAAGAACCAATTGGTAGATTCATGAGAGCAGGAAGTTTGCATTTTGAAATACAGGACTCTAAGATTCTTGGGATTCCTCAGAGACTTCATATGCTTCAATACCATTTCCCAAGAATCTCATGGTAAGTGATGCTCCTGGAGGACCTAGCCTATTCTGTTATCTGCTTACTTAGTCATCTTACCGATAGACTCCATGCCCCTTGAGTACACGGACTATATTATGATTATTTATGTGTTCCTAGAATGAACCAAGATTCATGGTGTAACAAAATCCAAATGGAGTAACAGCTGTCCCCAAATTCCCTCACAGGCTTGTAGCTTGACAAATAATACCTAACAGAAAGAATAGGAAACCAAAAGTAAGAAGCAATTGGTGGCAGCAAAAAGAGGAAGAAGGTAATTTTTAGGAGGACAATTTAGGGAAATAATAATAATAGCAAAAGCCATATCAAAACAATTAGACTTACTGTTGACCAAACAATGTGATAAGAGGATATTGTCATAAATAATGTGAACAACATTAACATATATGATCTAACTTCATTCTCATGTGTAGATACTCTTATTTATGCCGTTTTTCAGACGTGGAATATTATTAAGCTCAGAAAGGTTACATAACCTTCCAAAATCCTTAGTAGTTACTGACCACTTACCAAGCGGCAGGCATTGCCCTCAGAACCAAAGAAGATTTGGAACATATAAAGTAACTGCTAGATTCAGCAACTGCTCTAACCTATGCAAGCTTATCCCCCACTCCCACCATTGCCCTGTACCCTTTACACTCTACCACATCCCTCCTCCAACTCATTTTGCCTGTTTTTTAGATAAGGGCAAGGGTGTGGGCAATGCTCAGGAAAAATAATAAATCATAAGTTTTTGGAGAAGAACATCATGAGGGAATAGAAGGAATATGACAATGAAAACATTTTTTCCCAAATCAGCTACAGATATCTAACATAAATGATCTACATGCCTTAGAGATTAGCAATAGCACCAGTGTTAACACAGTCTCAAAATATTAATACCTTCAAGGAAAATTCAAGTACCTTTCCGCTTCTGTTTGAAATTGGTGTTGGATGGTGGGTGTCAAAAGCAGTACTACCAACTAAATAACTCAACAGAAGAAAACTGCTTTCTTTCAACTAAAACACAAAAGAATCTAAATTGTTTCTTTTTTAAGCCATTATGATAGACCATGTACTGAAATAAATTAAGGTAAGCAAGAATTTAATCAGCAGGCAAATGTTATCCTATGATATCAAAGGTTAAATGTATTTCAATGTTTAATTATGAGACATGTGCTCTTATCTTATGCCTATTGGTTTCCCCAAAGCCAACTCTGGTCTGCTGCTAGGGAAATTCAAACAGAAGGACCCCGTTTCAACACATTAAATGTTACTAAATTGCTTATTTTAAGTATCCTTCATCACACCACCAACTATCAAGGACAGTCTGTATTAAGGTCTACTCTTCTAAAATTTTTAAAACAAGCCAGATTTTGTTTTGGAATAACTATAATTTAAAGTGGCTAAAAGCTTGTTTTAAAAATTGTCCAAATGTGTCCTATTTTACAAGCCAAAGTAAAAGGCTGCTATTTTTAAATAATGAGTACTTAATAGTTCTATAAACAGAATTATAATTTACTTCATTTTACTTCAATATTGTTTTAACTTTTAAAAGTCTCTAAATTTGTCCACTGCCCTCCTTGTGTCCCCATTTGAAGCACTATAAAAGCAAGCACCCACCTTTCTCTTAGTCCATTTCCGATGATGGGGCCATCTCTTTTGGCTCTCTTCCAACTCTGTTCATCCTTCTAAGAACTGTCACCACCTTGTTTGTGACCCACTCTCAAATCAAACCCATTATTGCCAGTCCTTTTCCATTTCCTTTATGTAGCTGTTGAAAAATTCTGATTTCCCCCCTTTTTACATTAGCAGCTGCTCTGTGGCATCCCTGAAACAGCGGTACTTTGTGTACATATTTCAAAATTACTTTCTACACTAACACTGATGTCTGGTGTATGTTTCCAAAGAACTGCTGGGAAAATAATTCCTAATATCTGTAGTATTCCTTCATATATCCTTAACTATATGTTGGTGAACTGAAAGTATAGAGTGGCTAGTTATTTTGAGAAATAATCTTATGGTCCATGCTTTAAAAAAAAAAAGAATCTGTTAAAAATGCAGCATGAAAAAGCGAATTTAATTGAACTGCTATGAATGATTGTGTCCTTCATGCACATCTGTTGGATACAGCATTTTGCACACATCTTTACTATCCAAATTTCTCTGGTTAAATTACATTTTAAGTATGGTTTCTACATTTTAAAGAGAGACAATACAGTGCTATGGCAGAATAAAATGTTTACACCAACACAGAGATGCTAAAGATTTCATCAAGAAAAAAATTAACCCAAATTTGAAGATGTGTCTGACAAAACAAATTACCCAGTAAATGAATATCCTGCAAAGATAAAACTCACTTTTTAGTCTAAAAGACTTTTAACTTTTCATTTCTTTTTTCTTATACCTCAAAAAAGATAAAAAAAAAAACAAGAAAAACTAAAGGTTTAGTTTTAAAAAGAGAAATTGGTAATGGTTGGTTATAGAAATAATTAATCAACATAATTCTTATTATTGGCAGCACATAAAGGAATATTTTTATATGTTTAGCTGAAAATGATAATGAATTTCTCAACTTGATTACAAATATGTTACAACAGAAACCAGTGTCTGTGGGATTTTTGTACATATTCTTCTGTCACCTTTCCTATAATTAATATTTTGTGATTCTGATTATTAAAACTTTTTTATATACAAGATGATAACTGATGTTTATAGTAGAAGCTGTGGCATAAACTTGATCCTATAATGAAAATAATGTTGCTGGTTATGTATTTAAAGTGCATGTTACTAGACAGGCAAATGGCCTCTTCAAAATACAAACTGTGTTAGAAGCTAAAAGTACAAACCTCTTGAATGGGTAGCCAATAGTTTTGATCAGGAGAAGAAAGTAATTTGGTAGCAAAATGATCATCACACTAACTTTCAGTGAACGTAAAACTTACCAACACTTGAATTCATGTCCCCATTCTCAGAATCTGCTCCGTGTTGGTTATTACTGGCATGATAGTTGCTCATAGCTTCTAATTTGATTTTTTTCACCTTCATAGCTTCAGCAATGGCTGCATTGGTAGCAGCAGCAGCTGCTGCAGCTGCTGCTGTCAGACCTTAAAAGAATAAATTAAAAATAAAGTAATTCAAATTCTGATTTTTCATTTACTTTATGTATCACAGGTACAAATATTTATTACAGTATCTGATTCCTTTATGCAACACTCTGGTAAAATACATTCATACCAACTATACAGTGAAACAACATTGATATAATGAAGATACTACTCTCCAAACTCCCAAATTAAATACTAGCAGAAACATAATTCGTACATAGAAAGTTGATAATGGATATGCAGACAGAATTAGATCTCAGAGAAACCAATCTGTATATGTCATTCCCTGCTTAAAAGCCTCTAAAACTGCTTAAGGAAAAGGGAGATGTGCACTGCTTTGCTTAAGCCAAAAGGCCTTTCACTAACTAGTGCGAAGCTACCTCATCGCCCAAAGTTTCCTCATTTTCAGGTCATACTCCAACTACATTGCATATGTCACCAGTACCCATTCATGCCTTGCTTTTTCAAGCCTGTGTTTTTGCATATGCTTTCCTCTTTCTCTGGAATGTCCTTGCCCCATGTCTCACGACCCGTTTTCCTACCTCCAGAAAAATCCTACTCATGCTTTGGTATCTTAGCGCCTCCATCCATCCCAGCTGAGTCAGTGTCTTGTCTTTCTTCTCCCTTTGGAACTTCTGTGTGCTTCCATGATAGTGCAAGACATGCCACACTGTAAGTGCCTGCTTGTACATGTTTCCCTCCCTAGATTGTGAACTAATCAAAGGCTAGGACCATGGGCTGCTACAGAGCATGTTATCCCCAACATCCAAGGAAAATAATACAAAATACAAATGGAATTACCGTACTTAACTTACTAACGTGAAGTACTGTTTTAAGTGACATACATATATACATGTATTTAAAACTAGCTTAATCCTCTTGGTAATCCTATGTGATTATAAACCATATTATCCTCACTTTACAAATAAGGAAACGGTGGAAAGGGATTTAAACCTAGGCATTCTAGTCCCAGAATGTATGCTTTTATCCACCATGCCATGATGTTCAACCAGAACAATTCATCTCTATTCATGCAGAGAACAGGAGATAGGCGTGGACATGAGATTAGAATGTAGGTTTGAGACCAGATCATGGGAAATCAGAATGCTAAGGCCATGTTGTTTTAAATTTATTTATAAGCTTTAGATAGCCAGCAAAGTTTTCTTAGCAGGGGAATGGTTTGTCTTCCTAAAATGTATGAACTTTTACAAATCAATTCACTTCAGCCTGTATCCCGCTGGTCTCTCCTAATTATAAAACCCTAACATTCTATGAGAGGATAATATGCATTTCCATCCTTCCCCACAATGCCCTGTTTGTTACGGCTGCTTCATTGTTTCTAACTACAGTGTTCCAGTCCTGTTTGAATTTATCTGTGTGATTTATTTCCACTCCCAGCTGATGGATTAGAGACTGAACACCTCGTTCCTCCGTTTCCTCCCCACTAATCATCACTTTAGTTACTACAGCAAGTAAGTTACAGCCCCAGGAATTACAAAAAAAGTTTTTTTTTCCCTTGGAAACCTTGACTGATTTTTTTCTTAAAGAAGTTAGGGAAGACCTCACATTTACTTCAAATCAGACCAAAAGGGCTCTGATGACTTTCACGCTGAACCAACAAGACCCTCAAGTTGAATCTTTTATGAAAAACTGATAACCGTGCCCCTAAACAAGCACCAACAGCTCAAAGAATCCATCTGGGTCTGTAGTGAACACTCATAGCCTTTTAAGTCACAACCTGAACTGATGCTCTCATCTTCCTATGATTGAATTCTGTCCCCAATTACTCATTTCCTTCAAAGATGTTTCAGAACATTTTCTTTCCTGTTCTCTTAAAGTTCTCTTTGTGTTTCCCAGAAAATTTCTCTTCCTCAATCCTGCCTTGTCACAATATGAAAATCTCAGCATCTCACCTGTCCCTTCTCTTGTTTGCCAGGTGTTGTCCCACCTCCAATGTATGGCATTTCTAGGGCCTTACTCTTTGATTTATGCTGCAGGTAAATTTTGGCCCATAGAATTCAAATAAGAGAGATAAATCTATAACTCTGGATATTGTTATTTCTGCATGGCTCTGAATCAAATTAAGTAATGTAAAACATAACTTTGTGTAATGTGGCCTTGGACAAGTCATTGACTCTCCCTGAATATGGTTTCTTCATCTGAAACAACTTTAAAAACAAAGGGCTAATATATGAATTAAATAAGATAAACTATGTGTAAAAACTGGGCATGCAATACATTCTAGTGCTTCATAAGTAAAGTCTACTCCTAGTATGAGTCCAGTAGTATATGTGTGTGCTGGCCACAGTCTCCTCAGCTAAAAGAATCCTACTTGTCCATAGGTGGTAGTATTAACCCCTGACTTTTAAATAATGCTTTTAATAATTTTATATTTTAGCTTATCATATTCATGGTACTCTTATTTTCCCATTTGACTGTTTTTTTCATATCTAATACAAATTCTGAAATATATGTCCATGTGACACACACATTCACACATACACACTATAATTAAAATATAATACTTTTTTGTATATATTTTTAATCCAGTTTTATTAAGGCAGGAAACAAGCAATGATTTAAGCAACAGTTGCTGCTCTTAGTTCCAATAACTCCTCTATTCTCCCATAAGTTCCAATAAGTGCCAATAACTCATCAAACATGTTTGATGGATTCTCAGTTTTAATTCTCTAAAATCTCTCAAATCCATCCAATTGCCTCCATTATCATTGCCTCCCCCTTAGTGCAAGATACTATCTTTTATTCCCTAAAGACGTGCAATAGCCTCTTAACAGCTTCTACTTTCCCCATCTCCATCTCTTATTATTCTTACAGCAGTCAACCTAACCTAATGAAAATGAAAATCTGATAGTGACATTCAATGCCTGCTGTTGGGATCAAGCCTCAGATGCTTTTATGGCTGGCATGCTCAATCCCCTGCCTTTCTATGCAGAAGCATCTTTTTCCCCCAGCTCCTCCTTGCTTTCTCTGCTCCAAGTTCATAGACCTCCTTTCATTTCCTCTAATGGATGATATTCCTTCTTTGAAACCATAGTCTTAGCATGAGCTGTTCCCACTTTCTGGAAAAGCTATTTGGCACCCTATCTCAAACCTGCCATGCATCTTTCATATATTGGATAGAATAATATACTTTCATGGAAGCCAGCTCAGGTTCCTGAGCCTTCTCTCTCTACCTGGAAAACAGCTATTAACATTTCAAAACTCACTTCTTTTAAGGAGCTATAGTTGACCTTCACCACTCCATGTCCTCAAGTATTGTTAGTGATCCACTTTCTTTTGCTCTCATCATCCCTGATGTATGAGAGTTTGCCATCCCTAAAAGTACATCATATATTTTGTTTGTTTGTTTGTTTGTTTTAGGCTAAAGGGAATAACAGTTTATTTCTCTCTCATGTAGCAGGGTGGAGAAAGGTGGTAGTTTAGGGAGGTGGGCAGATGTGCTCCATGAGGGACTTGGGTTCCTTCCAGCTGGTTGTTCTGCCATCTCTAGCCTTCTCCTGGACTCATGGTTCAGATTACAGGATAGAAACACAAGAGGAGTGCCCATGGAGCTTTTAAACCATGCAAAGGGCTGAGAGTCTTACCATCAGGGGTTCTGACACACTAACTCTGCATTGGAGCCCCTTTTGTCTGTTGATTTTAGTGTTCCATGGGTCATTTAAATTTGCAATCAAAACAGAAATCACAGTCTCTTGAATGCTTCATTACTGTTTTGGGGGGGGGGGCGAGAGCTAATAAGGGTAGGGTTAGGGCTATCTTCTTTATCTAGGCTATAACACCAAAATGGCAGAAATACTTTCTTAGCATATGTTTGGTACTCATCTACCGCAATGCCTAGCACAAATTGTCTCTGAATGAACTGTTTCTCAAACTAGGTTACTTGCAAAGCCACAGGAAAAATGTGATAATTACTTTGTGAATATCAATGGAAAGTGATCTGAAACATTAGTTTTATGTTACTACCAGCAGTATGGAAACTTTAGGGTATATTTAAAATTCATTTTTCCACTGATAAAAATAATGGATTGAGAAATATGTTGTTTAAAAAGAGAGATTTTCCAGTCCTACATTTATATCAGAAGAAGAATAAAAAAATCAATCCTATATTAAACAGCCATCGACTTTCAATTGGCCCTCAGCAGAGAGACTATGCATCAAACTTAGGTTAATATTCCATATGCCTTATATAATTCAAAAATATTTATGGTTATTTTTTTCTTTCCTAACTTCTTTCCTATTTTCTTTCCAAACTCCATCACTTGCCATTTAAAAGAATGGTTAAAATTTTTACAGAGTCTAGAAAGACAGCTTGCCAAATTATTGTGTGAATTATGATGCAACCTTATTGCACTGGTTCTATTCTGCTCTGATCCTTCAGAGAAAAGTCTGTCTTTTTAAAAAACTGGCTATTGTTAAAATTTCTTCTTTATTTTTATCTTGGCTAATTGATTTGCTTTATTTTTGGTATTCACTTTTTGAGGCTCCACTAAAAATTTTTAAAGTCTCTGTTGTATAAGTGCTTAGCATGGAAATTATTAACTATCTATACCATCATATAAGTAGAAAGTATAATAGGGTGGTTGAAAACAGTGCTTTGAGGTTATACAAATTTTGGACAACATGAATCAAATTTATCTGGGATACTGTAGCAAAGCTATGTAAGGGTTTCAAAATTCTCATCTCTTAAAATAGGGAAAACAATTTTGACCTCATAGGTGTGCTGTGGAGAATAAAGGTGATGTCATGTATGTAAAAGAAGGGCACATGTTAAGCCTTCTGCAAATAGTAGAAGATATTACCAAGTAACCCAAAATACTCATCACATCCATACATTTAGTTTTGTATTATTGTCCATACCTTTACTCAGTTACACACAAAAATGCAAGAATGGAAAAAGCCACCTGACAGCATAGAGTGAGAATTTAGCCACTTGACAAATGAAGGTCTAAAAATCAGGCTTCTATCAAATGATTTGATTTGGCTGTCTACATTGATCAAGTTTACCATTAAATCACTAACTCTCCACTCTGTGCTGTATTGATACAAAGCCTTTGCAACTTCAAATTCAATATCCTAAAACCAATCCATGGGTTTATTTTTTGGAAGAGAAGCAGGTATTGTTACTACTTAAGAGCCTTATTTTATCTTGCAAAGAAAGTGTTTTACTTCTTTCAACTTTATGAAGACAGCCTTTAAATCATTCAAATGCCATTATACAATCCTGATCATTCTCTTTAAAAAATGAAAAATATCCCCATTCTGTTTATTTCCAATAAGTTAAGATGCTTTTTAAAATAGTAGATAACAACTGTGAATTATATACACACACACACACACACACACACACACACACACATATCAATAAAGAGACATATTGCTGTCAAATTTTTTCTCTGATCTGTTTGTTTGCTCATTAACTTGAAAGGTCCAATCTTTGATCTTTGGTTTCAAAGACAACAATATGACTTCCAAATGTTTGATATGTTGCTTACATTTACATTGCATTCCATATAAATTCATTTTCCAAAACTTAATGATTAAATAAAATGGGTTATATGCTAGAGATACTAATCACTCAAAGCTTCCATAGATAGACTTACTAGTCTATGTTACTTTACCCAAATTTAGAAGAAACCATTTTAAACATGCAGTAGATTATAGCCAATGGTAGTTATTATTAATATTCTGGAATTGATAAGTTATTTATGGCTGGCATTCTTCCTACTGATTATTCAGGGAGACAGGCGGCTTATAAATATCTCATCACTCCACCGTCACAGAAATTTCATCGACAGTGCTCATGCACAGCTATTAGCAATATGAATCTAACCATTACAAGAAGGAAGAAAATCGAACATGTGGCATTAATACGCAGTCCTGGTTCCTAACCATCTGATAGGCAGATGGTGTGAAGCGGATTCTCCAGCTGAAATGAAGGGGCACATCATTTAAAACCTTGTTTGCATTCTAACTGATATCAGTGCCATATTGATATACATGATACATCATGGCAGGATTTGAACAATCTAGTTTGTTTCAGTCATAAATGTTTACAGCCTTGTTTTTTTTAATCTTATAAGCATGTTCAGAAGAATGTATTTTTAATTTATGAAACCTATTGTTTACTTCTGTTGAACTAGAAGATTAGTGGGAAACAGGAATATTAAATTACTTCAACCAGAGCAATATAACTAAGATAGATGAATAAAGTAGGTTTCTATTTTCAGTAAAGAATGTTAGTAAAGGAATTTTAAAATTAGCTCAGGCATTTTGTGCATTAAATACAATTATTCATTTAAACCTTTAGCTTTTTTTTCCCAAATGGCACACAGAGAAACTCAATGCTTTACAAAGTCATTCATTTAAAACTCTCACTGTGTGCAATTAATCTTGTCCAACAATTCAATTCAGAAAGTAAAACATCAAAAAGCATGGTTCAATTCAACAGTCATTACTGTGAAGTAATCTTTCTGCTCCTGACAGTTCCTATAGACTCTTTGCAAAACTCTGTTGAAGGTGCATTGTAAGCACCATATGAGTTTGAATTACAACTCAATTGAAATCACTCCAAGTCTTAGAAGAACTCTTGGCTCAATATAACAACTTGAAAACACCAGCACCTTTTTTCCACCCTGTTTTTTTCCTATCTTTATTTAAATACCAGCTATTCAAAACCTGACACTAATTTTCACAGTAATATCATTTCTTTATACTTTCCAAATAAATGAAAATTGTGATTGAAACATGCCTGTCCTCACCCTTGAATGATTGCACAACAGAAATGATAAGCATCTGGAATGAGTAACTTAATTGTGAATCAAGGTAGAGTGGATATTTTGAGTGTGAATTTGTCTCTTAACATCCATTAGACTGACTTTTCTTGCCCTTTAAAGCACATTTGTATTCTGCAGAGAAAAGGAAAATTGATCCTTGAAGCCACTAATGGAAATACTCCCTATACCTCTTTTCAGATTTTCAATTGATTAAATTAGATAAAAATGTTGAAATTAACAAAAAAATCCCCACTTATTTGAAGAAATATATAGTAAGAAATACTATAATATTGATAATGAATGACAGAGAAATGACATAGACATAGAATTCAGCTTCCTTATTCTGAAGAGTTGAAAATTACAATCTCCCAGACTGAAGGAGGTTGTAGCAGCAGTGAAATCGGAGGGAGGGAACACTATGAGGATGTCATATGGCCATTTGTACATCACTAAGGAATGTCCATGGATATTTCTGAAAACCTCAACTCCTGATCACTGACTCATAGATTTTGGCTACATAATCAATTTTATTTTATTTTATTTTATTTTTTTAAAGATTTATTTATTTATTTATTTATCCCCCCCTTGCTGCTTGTGTTTTGCTGTGTCCATTCGCTGTGCGTTTCTTCTGTGTCTGCTTATCTCCCCCTTGCTGTGAGGTCCTGCTGCATCAGCCCACCGCGGGCCGGCCTGCCCTCACAAGGAAGCCCCGGGAAGCGAACCCAGGGCCTTCCACATGGTAAACGGGGCCTCTATCAATTGAGCCACACCCGTTTCCTGCTGTGAGGTCCTGCTGCATCAGCCCACTGCACCTCGCTGGCCGGCCAGCCTGCCCTCACAAGGAGGCCCCGGGAAGCAAACCCAGGGCCTCCCTTATGGTAAGCGGGAGCTCTATCGATTGAGCCACACCTGCTTCCCCATAATCAATTTTAAATCACTATAATTCAGTTTAAAATAAGAAAATATCAGTTAATTCATGAAAGGTGGAATATTACACAATAAGATCTTGAATTTATACCTTTAACTTTCACCCAATCTTAACCATTACCATTACCATAGTCAGACATTTCTAAGCAGTTATTTTAGGTCTAGACTTATAAAATATGAGGAGGCTAGAAAGACTTTAATGCAATCTTTTTATTTTACTGATGATGAAACTTAGGAGCAATGAGGTTAATAATTTCTATATAGTCACACCATTAAATAATGATAGAGTAATTCCCAATTACCCTAACTCCCAGTTTAGCATTGACCACACTGGCTCTGTCAATAAATGTAAAATAAAAGTGCAGAATATAGTAATCTATGAAGCTATTAAAAGAAAACGAATCTCCTGTACTCAACAAGCAATGGATGGACTACATAGGAAGTCAAGGTTATAGTCACTCGGATGATGTCGCAAATACAAGTAGACTCAAACTTAGGAACCATCATTCCAAATGTTTGTGACTCATTTTTGTGGAATTTACAATGTATTTGTCCATACTAACAATGATCATTCAACTTACGTTATGTATACAACTTTTTACCAGTACTATTGGTGAACGATATATTTAAAATGTTATCCTGAATGCTACATCTTATCTTAAGCACAGCAGCAACAAGAAAAAAGGAAAAGCAAGCAAATTATTTTCCTCTGTATATCTTGAACATAGAGCAAATTCTAAATAGGGAAAACAAATTTAAATAGGTAAACTTTGAATAGGACTCCAATTTTCTTTTAAGCACTTCCAATACATTGCTACTCATCACATCTTTTCCCTATTTCCAGTAAACTGAGCATTAGACATGCTCATGTTAGTCTAAGGCCCAACACCTCTTACTACCTACATGGCACATCACCCCAAATTACTCATGCATTGTCCCCAGGCAGATGGCCCTTACCAGTGTGAAAGCGATTGAGAACATGTGATCCTATAATTTTTTGGTACAGATTACTTTTCAGTGTATTGATGTTCAAGCAATATAATAAGTGGAAAGGAGAAAAACGTGTCATGAATTTAACTTCCTGCAAAAATGTTGCCTCGCTGTCATTTTAGCCTAAGAATAAGCTCCCCAAATGTTCCCCTGCTTTTCTCAACACTAATTAAACCTCTTCTAAGTCCTCTGATGCTTCAATATATCTACTTTTTCTTTTTCCTTTTTCCAGAATCAGGTAATATGTGGGGCTCTATCAGTATGTGGTTATTGGTAAGAGGATAAGAGATGACAAAAAAGTGGAAAGAGAGGTGGCTATTTTTATACGAAAGCTTTGTTTGGGGAGATGGAAAAAATAGCTGGATGAGATGTGACCACAAAAGTTTTCTGGTATATTAATATGAACATTCTTCAAGGGAAAGACTAATGAGAGAAAGGAGAAATGTATTCTAAAACACTTGTGTTAATATTTCTAAATAGAGGTCAGGGTTTGTGTTGGGAACAATATACATCCGTATTCACTGAGTAACAATAGGAACAGAAGGACCAGTGGTTTAGGCAATGTATTCTTCCCTTCTTAGTCATTAAATTCTTGCATTTATACCAGCATCTCATTTAATCTCCATAATTTCCTCATTTGGTTACCTTAAAAATGTGATTGGTGATAGGCCAATGTAATGATTTAAAAAAACAGATTTTAAACATTCGCTATATTAGAAACCATGCATGTGTCCCCAGACCTAGTTTTCTCCCTAGGTCTGGTTTTTAGAATGCTGGTGATAAACTAAGCCTGATTTGTTATATGACCATCCTGTATGGGAAAAGACTGTAACTTTGGGTATCTTTGTTGAACCTTAAGAGATATAGCAGGGGGACAGATGTGGCTCAGGCAGTTGGGCATCTGTCTCCCTTATCGAGGGAACTAGGTTCAATCCCTGGGACCTCCCAGTAAAAATAAAAAAAAATATATAGAATGCGTGTGGGCCACCAGACCCCATGCACGGGTGCACCACCAGGCCCTGTGTGCGGGTGAGCCACCATGTCCTGGGTGAGCCACCAGGCCCTGCGAGCCACGCAGCAAGATGATGACGTAACAGGAGAGTGACACAAGGGAGAGCCAAGATGAGACAGGCTGAAAAACCAGGAACTAAGGTGGCATAGGCAGTAGGACGCCTCTCTCCCACATAGGAGGTTCCGAGGATGGAATCCCAGTGAAGGCAGGATGAGAAGGCTGAGAAGTGAGGGCAGGAAATGGACACAGAGAGCCCAGCGAAAGGACACAGAAACAGCAAAAACGGAGGGGGTTGGGGGGGTGAAGTTGTGTAAAAGTAAATAAATAAATCCTTTAAAAAAATGTATAGGGGCGGACGATACAGATTATAGTTAGTAGTAATACTTTGATGATGCTTTTTCATGATTTGTTAACAAATGTTTCACAACAATGCAGGGTGTTTGTGAGGGTGATGTGTGGGAGCCCTGTATGATGTTATGCATAAATGTTTTGTAAGTTCATGATGTTTACTGAACACTTATAGTTTATGTATGTTCATGTATGAATGACATACTTCAATAAATTGTTTAAAAAAATAAAAAAATAAAATAAAAAATAAAAAAATTAAAAATAAATTAAAAATAAAAAATAGATTTGGGGCTGCAGTTTTAAAGTTTACTATAGAAAAGGAATAATCCTTATTAATTTAGAATAACAGATACTGCCATCTGATAGAGAAGATCTGTAAGAAACAGAGGTCGTGGTGCAGTCTCTCAAGTAGTTGTCATCTGCTAGAGGGTGGCATGTTCAGGTAGGTGATGCCTCTGCCTCACCGCACCTTCATAATCATAGTCAAGATACTCAGTTTTTTGAGGGAGCTTCTACAATTTACTTAAATTGTCAGGATTTGAGTACCTTATACTTTATTGCTCCAAAAACAAATGCCATCTAAGTTTAAAGCAACTTATCTTCTGAGGTTTGATTAGAATGTTCAGCCCAGCTCACCTATGAACAGAGCAGGTAGACATTAAGGAAAATTACCATTGAATGCTATTATATTCTTCACTTCTCTCTCTTTTTATGCTGGAAAAATCATTCCAGCAGAAGGAAGCAGTTTATTCATAATATTGCAAGAAATGTGCGTTTTTGTGTATTCTGATAGAAGTTTTTCCTTTTTTTTCAAAATAAGTCATGGTAAACCTTCAATTTTGCTAACAACTCTTCATTTTAGGAGCAAAGTATATAGTTATACTAATCCAATGGCTTCTCTTAACCTAATTTACGTTATAAAATGAGATTCTATTAAAAGAAACTAAATCACTGCAGTAGATTTATTCACCTTAAATAATTTAAGCTAATTGAAAAGGAACCAAACTAAAACTAAAGCACTTCTCTCAAGC